>JAODTR010005491.1:0-11364 GCA_025399935.1 Amblyopsis rosae
CCTCCATCTAGAGGTATTCTTCCATCTAGAGGTAATCTTCCATCCCCCCCTCCATCTAGAGGTATTCTTCCATCTAGCGGTAATCTTCCATCCCCCCTCCATCTAGAGGTATTCTTCCATCTAGAGGTAATCTTCCATCCCCCCCTCCATCTAGAGGTATTCTTCCATCTAGAAGTATTCTTCCATCTACCTGTAGATGGAAGAATACCTATTCCAGCTAGAGGTAGATGAATGACTAGCCAAGATTTCCGGAAGCATGGAAACATCCCAAATCCGCAGAAAAAATGAAAAGACCACTGCACATTCTTTAAGATTTATAAAGTAAAAAATATAACATAAATAACTAAATTCTATAAATACAAATCTAAAAATACATACTGTATTACATGTAAGTAAAACATTTAAATGTACAAATCTGTGAAACTACTGCATTGGTCTCTATAATTTTTTCCGAGACTGTGTATTGGACCTTGTCCCCAGAGGATAAATTGGTGTCCGACAATGTCTCTGGCGTGTTCAGTGATTGAGTTGCAGTGTTGCAAAAATAATCTCAGATTTCCCCTTAAAAACACTTATCTCCCTTTTACTGTAACATCGGAGTCACCATTTGCCACATGGTCCAACTTTGCTTTATTTTTAATTACGAATAATCAATGCATCTGTCCTTAAGGTTTCTGAATTACTGCACATGCTTTTATTAATAACGTAAATGATTAAAAATGAATAAAACACAGAAACACATTTAGATGGAATCTGGTTTCCGGCGCTGTACAGCCACGTTGCACAGTGCACAAGTATGGGCTCTGCGTTTAGCTATCCGCTTGGAGCTGCGCTCAGGCCCCTTCATGCATAAAAAGCAGATTGAGACAATGGATGTAGAACTCATCGTACACTAGAAATTACATGTTAGGATGAATAGAAACCTTTGGGTATGCATTTTCATCTATTTGTTTCCTTCAACTTATTCATTCAACAGGACCCCCACCAAGGGTAAACTCCCTGTGTTTTCACCATATGGCAGAGTTACTGAAGAATTCTGCTGACTGTTTGTGCTAGGACAGAACATATATCACAACTAAATGTTGATGCCCATTGCAAGTGCCCCACATGCAGCAAGGTTGACATGAAGTTTGTATCTGCCACGGATGTGGCCACCGATGTGTGCACAAAATGATAATGTACTAAAGGATAACGCACAGTGCAAACATCTAATGATTTGTGTGTAAAGTGCATCACAGATCCTACTACATATACAGTATATATGCTGTATGTATATATCTTTGTCTGTATATAGACCCATATATATGTGTGCATATATACAGTATACTGTATCTATGTATAGAGTATGTATACAGTATATATATACGTATATATATATACGTATATATACTGTATAGTGCATCGCATACAAGTGTACGCAGCTGTGGACCACATCATTTAGACAAAAAAGATTCCACATTATGAGATAAGTCCACAGCCTGGAAATAACACCTTTTATGGCCTATGCTGTATAAATCACAACTTGTTAGGCCACCAAACTATATGGAAATACCATGGGGACTTTATCTGTATTCTATAACACTGTGTTATACGAAATTGCCTCTTCTGAGTGTATGTGAATACTCTTTCACTACTATTTTAGGTACACACAAAAAAATGGTTAAACTGATTACATTGTGATTTTCCCGCTACAAAAAATATGTCAGGCTATCACTGAAGCTTATAGAGCGTATATTTGTCTCCATCGATCACCTGCGCTAAAATCAATTACATTTTGTTGTCTTTCTTAGCATTGTCATTTTGTTGCAACAAAAGATACAGTAACTACATTGCAAAAAAAAAGGCAAAAGCTGTCTGGACTTTAAGCAACAGAAGACAAGAGAGGTAGGTTATTTGTAATTACAACCAAACATTGCAACGCTTTAAAGTGTTTTATTTATCGTTTTGTAGTATTCACAAAGCAAGGCGCCCCAGCAATATTGTATAAAATAGGCTACAGTACATATGTTTTTAATATTTTTTCTTGCACCAATAAAATGTAGTTCCACTGCAAATAGATTTTTTGCTATCGAACCAAACAACAATGTTACATTCTGACTGCTTAGTAACAAGATTATGACTCAAACTGACTACACCATCTTTGACTGAGGTGCAGAAGAGATGCTGCACTGACAGTGCCAATATGTTTTCCACACAAAGAACTACGCGTCATGAGTGAACGAAAACAAGATAACAGTTTGAACAAAAATCAAACGCTAATAAAATTCAGCCGAACTGGGATGACAAGGGTCCCCCTTGGCGAATTACTGTCTCAGTATTCCCCCCCCCCTCACAGAGTCGCCTGCATAAAAAGTGAGATTGAGTACACCGCACAACATGCAACCACGGCAACAACACTATACACTCGACCATGTGTTTCCATCATTATCACACCACATCTCTCTGCGAAGTGACAACCACCAACCCATCTCACAGTAAGCACCAGGGAAGACCGTGCGAATCGAGAGGCAACAGCGATGCACAGCAGGGACCCAGTCATCTGTACATTACCCTGCCATGAGTAATGCAGGAGGAGGATGTTAAGACAGGGTTACTTATTCTCGAGAACTCTTGCTAACTTTGACCTCAAATAAAACAATATCCTTCCGCAGCACCACCCCACACATTGACAAGCATTGTGAAGCAATGTGCTTTGTTAATGGTCATATTTACTGAGCCAAGGCTGTGTAGAAATACCGGCAATTTTTTTTCAGCACGCAATTAGAACGGTAAGCTATCGAAATGCAAGGAGATATTTGGTGAAATTGACAAAAAGTGCATTAGTGCAAATAGCTTGCAATAGCTGACTATACCTTTAAAACAAACAACATTCACATTAACTTGCATGACATAAAAGTGGTTTTATTTAATAAGACAGTATATGTCTCAAATACCTTTGGCCAAAACCTGCTGTCAGTCAGCCCTGGGCCTAGATTGTTGGCTGTAACAGCATGGGGAGGAATATTGCTAGCATTAACAGCTGCTGTTGTTAATGTTGTCAATACAGTGCTAGTGTATGATGCTATATGAACACCATGGTCAGAAAATGCTTCAAACACGTTGTGTAGCTAAACCTAATATTTCACGGCCTATATTTTCAGAACCACCGTTAAGAAACCGTAAAACCGTAAAAAACTGATGGAACATATACAGCATGGAGAGGAGAAACTCACACACGCACATACACACACACACACACACGCACACACACGCACACACACACACACACACACACACACACACAAACATACACACCTACACCCCCCCCCCCCACACACACACACCCACAAACATACACACCTACACACACACACACACAGAAACAAACACACATACACAGAGTTAACAAACACAGTACCTCTTTATCTCTAAAACAGAACCAGTAAATCTCTTTCAGCGGCTTCATCTGTGTGTGTCAAACATGCAGCCTGAGGCGTTCGCCTGGCAGAGAAATGTTCTGGCACTTCTGAGCTTCACCTGCTTCATATTTGTTTCATGACCAACTTTCTATCGATCCGCCAGTGTCTAGTTCACACACACACACACACACACACACACACACACACACACACACACACACACACACACATGCGCATTAATCGATTCATTACATCACATCATTATCTATGGCATTCTGGCAGCATGATAGTGACTGTACAGTAGGTTCCAAAACTATGACCTCTGACCTATTCTCTCTGTTTTGTCTGTCAAATCATTGAATGCACTCAAATGCATATAAGGTCAGGTATTAATATTGGAGAAATACAACTAGATTTTTGAGCCTCCATCAGAAGCTAACTTTTCACCAAACCCTGAGACTGTGGTGCTACCGATGCTAAAACTTAGTATCTTACTAGAAACTTTCATAATTTTGCACAGTTTGTAACTAATACATTCAAGAATGAGCTCCTGAAATGCGCATGTTGGATCATGATAAAGTGTATTTCAATGAGCTGTGACATCCCAACTTTCATATGCCTCTAATTAATTTTTTGCAGAAGTTCTTTCAATCGAATAATGTGACCTTCCAGACAAAAACTAGTTTATATAGCTGTATAGCCACTAGAAAAATACATGTTTGAGTGTAGAGGATCTTTAACTAAATGTCTTGAGTTCTGTTCAGATATCATTGGAGTAGAGATTTTGTGTTAGCTTTTGATGAATGATAAAATATTATCGGTGATCAACCACGACCTTTGACCCCCAAATATATACTCTATTACATCATAGCATGAATTATATAACTGTACAGCCATGTCTTACACTGAAGCATCATAAAATAGAATATTATAGATAGGCAATAAATTACAAAGAATATAATCAAACACCGTATATATATATTACCATCCTGTAATATCACAATGTAACAGATACTGAACAGCACACTGCAAAATGCCAGCCATAACATTGACTACAGTATCTTGTAGATGCACTATATCATACTGTATAGTACAGAACAATATCATAGTCCTATCATAGACTACAATATTACAGCAATATTGTATAGCACAACATTATGGATGTATCATATGCTAGAGTCCCTGCCAGCCTAAACCAACATGCTCACAACCAGATAAGAGGCAGAATATTCTATCTCATCATAAACATTCTGAAAGCCATCACAGTCACACAGAAATGCATGTCTTCAAGACACACACACACACACACACACACACACGCACATGCACACACACACACACACACACACACACACACACACACACACACACGCGTGCGCGCAGCACACACAGGCACAGATAGCCAGGAGAGGCAGCAGCATAATATGTAAAATGAGCTGTGTGTCGTTCCCTCTCTGTTGTGTGAAAGATGATAAGCGTCGCTGACGCAGCTCTTCTGGAGCAGAATGTCCTGGTGGTGGGGCTACATGACGCAAGCCCCAAACAACCGCCAAAGCGCTGAAACAAGTGACACGCTTCTGCATTCACGTTTCACCCCCCACCCTTGAAGAGACACGCCTGACATTTAGATACAACCTTCCTAACCTGCTGCCAAGGTGTTCTGTACTTAGTTAACGACCCAGTTTCAACTTTTTCATGCATACTGTATGTATGAAAGAGTGAATCAGTAAATACTTCTTTATACACAGTACGTAAACAGTATATACGTCATGCACACAATATACAGTAAAGAAGAACAACACAATCTACAAATAATTTTAGGGGAGCAGGGTAAACTATGTTTAGATGCCTAACCCTATTTTTTCCTTTTAATTGTGTTTAGTGAGCGGGGCTGTGCATTCAATATAATATACAATAATAGGAGTACTTAACAGCAATCATAATACATCTGGTGTTGCCTTTAAAGGTAATGTTCACCAGGGATCCTGGAAAATAGTCCGCAGTTCCACACACACGCACACACACACAGTCACCCTGAACATCCCCCCAGACTGAACATGGCAATACAAATAAGCAAAACCTACCGTATAAGGTTCGATTTGTGGCTGGTACTCCCTTTGTATAGCTCCAAGGCTTCCTCCGTTATTTGCAGCGCTCCACACACACCCTTCCTTAGACAGATTTGTTTAAAAATAACCTGTATAGACCAGGGCAGAAAAAAAGTGGGTTTTGGGCACCAACAGAATCGCAGAATATCTTTTTCAATAAAGAAATACGTAAAAGTAAGAATGATTTATAATAACATTAAAGGAAGGGTTAGTCATTCTTGAGAACGCTTGCAAACTTGGAGCTCAAATCAAAACAATATCCCTCCGCAGCGCTGCCTCACACATTGACACACATTGTGAAGCAAAGCGTAGTATTCTGATAGTATACGGCTTTGTTATTGTGAGCGGTGTTGGCCACATTGCTTGCATTTACATTTACAGAGCCAGGGCTGTTTAGACGTATTGGGTTATTTGTCAACACGCACAGAGAACGGTAAGCTGGCGAAATGCGAGGAGATATTTGTTGAATTTCACACAAAGTGCGTTAGCTTACATTTAGCTTGCGTTAGCCGACGATACCTTTTACACTAAAGCAAGCAAGCAAAAAGCACAAAAGCCCTGTCAGGTTCAAAGCTCCACTTTGATCTGCTAGGCACTACAGTCGCTGGGCTCGGTCACGACTCTTGTGTGGGCGAGCTCAGTGCAGCAGACACACTACCCACCTTTTGCAAGAAGAGACCCACCTTGGTACCTCAGGCCTAGCACTTTCCTTACCCTCAGGCTTATCTCTTAGAGTGTTGGAGCTCCTAAAGTGACCGACCAGCTGCGAGGTATTTTAGTAATGCTATATGTGATGATGCTTTACGAAGTATGCTTGACCTCATGACTGCTGGTGTGCAACGTGTGCGTTACTGTATTCAGCTACTGACAAATAGACGTCATATTTGTAACTGTGTATGTTTGTGTATACCATAAAATGCAGTCCTGGCATGGGGAGGGGGAAGAAGGCCTTTTCTTTCATCTATCCCCTTTTTGGTCTATGTGTATTGTTAGGGAGATAGGTAAGGTGCTTGTCTTTTGTTTATTATTCTTTTGGCGGTTTAGGTAAGTTAATATGGGTTATGCTTTTAGTCTGTTATGTTTGTTGTTTTGGGAATTGCTTCCCCTGACGTGATTCTACCATTAGGATAATAAAACCTATATCCTTGGACTGACATCCATTGGTCATACTTGGGGGCGGGGAAACGGTCTGGTTACCCTAGGCTGGGGCGTAACAAAGTATATAAAATGTAATATGTATTACATGTAATCATTTACAAACGCCTCACACTAAGGACTGCATCTACTGGACAGGACAAAGCTGTCGTCATCTTCTGTGATGGGCAGAGCTCGAACATGGCCCTTTCCTCATCTTAGAAAGCTGCCATAATGAAGCCCTTTGGGCAAGGCATCGCTAATCGTTACAGAGTGCTAAGGTTCTATTCCCAGAGCCGGACTGGAGGGATTGTGGGAATGTGGGCGTTTGGCTCCAAAGTCCTTCCCTGTGTGCTGCGATGTTTTGTCCAAATGGGTAAAACGGGATTTCTGTGCCAATTGGCTCCACTTCAGACCTGTGGAAATTCTCTCAAAGGGATGAAGGGTGGAGAGGAAGAGGGAATGTGTTAAATGAGTCCAGAGAGAGAGAGAGGGGGGCGGGGGGGTCTGAAGTGCCTCTAACAGAGCGATCGCTGCAAGTCTAGAGATATCTTTTCACACTGACATCTGACTATTTCTGGAGATAAAACGTTCTCATACAATTGTAACAATTTGATATTTACAGTAAAAGGAATACCAGGCAGTGAACACCCAGACTCCTTTGTGCGTTAAAATGACCACAAAAAGTGTAAACAAACGAGACTGAAGCAGGCTCTCTGCGTAAATTCCCCTTGGAAAAGATCAGTGGAATCACAACTGAAATATAATTAATGAATAATCCTTACACTGCCATGCCGCATGCATATTTCATCCATCTGCACCACATGATAACTTGATCAATGGCTCATGAATAAAATACATCCCCATTTAAACCAGGAGGCCATCAGACATCTCCTTCTCCGTTCATCGCCCATAATCCCTCGTTCCTTCAGGACAACATTGCGTTGGGTGAGCTCCAGGATTGAAGAATTTCCATCTCCCCATTTCAGGGCGGACTGCTGCATACTGACGCGGTGATTAAGATGTCTGTGATGTTTAGATCAGGTTCAGTTTAACGTAGGCCAGCGAGAAAAGCAGTCACGTACTGTAGAAATGGCAATAGGGACGCAGGCCAGACAGATGAATCAATCATACATGGATCATATCTGCTGAGAGATGGACCAGAGTGACGCTACAACACATCAGAAATGGCGTTCGAACTGTGACCCAAATAAAAGACGTTGTTCATTGCTTGCTCTCTTCCTCCACTACCCCCAGCAAAGCATTTTCAACCAACAAAGCAATTATTATTTTACCAGCGCAAAATATACAGTACAGTAGGTCAACCACAAGACGCATTGAAATGCATGTAGCCATTATATGCTTTTAAAAATATAATACATTAGTGTACAAAAGTACAGATTATTTAAAGATCTCATCTAAACCTCGCCCATAAAAGTATCTTGCGAGCCCTCTGGGGGTCCCAACCCACAGTTTGTGAGTGACTGATCTATGCAGAGCCTCCTCATTTTTTGGAGTGAAAGCTCCATTAACAACTGAGGAGAGGGGCAACGGCAATTTGTTAAGGTTAGCGTTTAATTAATGCATCTAAAACACACACACACACACACACACAACAACAACAACACACGCACTCACACACACACAGGCATGCGTGCACAAAAACACACTGTATTTTGGCAGAAGCAGTGTGGAGTTTGTCATGTTGATGAAACAAGGCAAGATATCTCTCTCTCTCTCTCTCTATGTCTCTCTCTCCCTCTCTCTCTCTCCTCCTTCTCCACATCAAACCAGCACCACACTACCGGGGGACGAGTGTCTCTCCTGCGACAACAAGCTCCATTCCTCCTTCTCCCCTCACCATACAATTACCCCTCGACGGCTCGCTTTTTAAGATGTCCCAGAATGCACCTCACCGAGCCAGTGCCGGCAGGCTGCGTTCACACCTGTGGCAGGTAGCTTTGATTAGGTCTGCTGAGACGAGAGACGGAGGGAGTTTGACATTTTGTCTGCGTCTGCACTTTCCCTTCAGGCCAGAAGCACAAACAACAGCACTTTAACAAACAACGTGCGCGCACGCGCACGAGCGTGCACGCACGGGCGAGCACGCGCGCCAACAACACTGTGGCCGTCGGTTGTGCTGTGGGATGACAAACTGACATGTTGTGAATTTGTATTTTTCATGAATATTGTGTTTATTTTTGCATCTGACAGCAAGCAAGTGTCTCTAAATCACTTCTGCTGGATTTGCTTTTGATTCGTTTAATATCAGCTTTGACCTGTGTCTGATTGAGATGTGCAGGTAGCGGGCTGTAAGGGGGGGTCATAAATTATCTGCCGCCTGGCAGTAAACATGAGGCCGCATGCTAGCAAGGCATTACTAATGGACTGCATCTAAAGATTTGCGGCTTGGGCAGTCTGTGGGGAGGGGAAAAAAAGGAATAGGGTTGCGGAGCTGAGCGTCCCCGACGATATATAAGCCATTTCTATTTCATAAGCATGTCGTGATGATAAAGTCGCTCCATTTTGATCCATGATCCTCCCGTGACAAAGCAGCTGTTTAAGGATAAATCTCGGACCTCCCAGCGATACTCCCTGGATTGCCAGGAATCACTGGGATTAAAGCCAGGCGTTGGAGGCTTAAGTAGCGAACACTCCGAGCCTTCTTTTATCCCTGCCAAGACTCCTCAAACCTGGAATATGAGTCCTCCTCAGGAAGATTCCCAAGAATGTCAGTTTTTGGGGGAATGTGGAAAAGTCAGAAGCTTTTGAGTAGACTTGACATGACTAATATCAACATTTGACTCAAACATGCTAGATGAGTATTGGACGTTTGTTTCCTGTACCTCCACTTAGAAGCTCAGTGGTGTTACTGTAGAAATACAGCAAAGATGCAGTGAATGTTCAGAGGGTCAGTAGAACCAATAGTGGTTCATAAGAGCTACAGTATAATTAGCAGAGTGTATAGAGATATAAAAAATGCAGAGATATAGAGCGTATATATAACTATATTGGAAACAGTATAGATTCAGTGATGAATAGTATAATATATGCTAGTGATAACATCCTGTAGCAATGCTTTACTTATGTTCTATTGTGGTAATAATGCTATTACCATGTGATTTCTCACTTTGTCGAATGTCAGCGTTGGCATATAGCCTGTGAAGTCCAATGATTTGTTCTTAGTGTTTGTTTTCTGTCTTATCTTATTTCACCAAACAAGCTCTAATGTAATAGAAATGTCATTCGATTTTGCTGCAAATTGAATAGACTTATTTTAATGTGTTTTTTATGGTGCTGCTGTATTAACGTAACGTTTAGCCAATCGTTCTAAACAGTAATTTGATTCTAACTGAATCTGAACATTTACCTGATTGAACACATAAAACAATGAAATGTTGTCGCTTGTGGGCGGCTGTCTTTGTGACAGAGTTGGCTTTACAACGGAGGTAGAAAGTAAAAGTTTTTAATACAATAAACTATACAAGGGCAAAGTACACTTCAACACATTTAGCCTTAGCTGTTTCAAACATACAAACAATAACCCTCAAGGGGTGAACATAACAGCACAGCATATAAAGACAGGGGAGTAATCACAGACGAGGAACAGGTGCGGGAGGCCCTGATTGCCACCTGTCACAGATCGGCTATCAGTACCCCGGGGACGGTGCGCGGGAGCGCGCCAGACCGGAGGGCGCGGCCCCGCCGCGGGACGCCAGCGTGACGCCAGCGTGACAGCCTTCATATGAACACACACAATATGCATATATATATATACAGTACAAACACGTGCACACATGCTCACAACCAGTCAAAGATAAAATAAATTAGACAAATTAAGTTAAAACAGTGTGTTCTGGTTTGCTTTCTGTCAAAGAAAGAAACAGTTTGGGATCGACAGCCAATCAGAAGCGTCAACACCTGCCTGCAGATACTCCATCTGCCGAGCATCAGTTTCACTAGACAGCCAAGAACAACAGTGTCTGTCTGCTCACACGCACGCACACACAAGCGCACACACACAGCCTTCTGCTACACAGACACACAAGCAACACAGTAATACACACACACACACACACACACACACACACACAGTTTTCTGCAATAAACACACTTTACACGATAGTCTACATTTATATTAAAGTTACACTTTACATGCTATGATGTTTTACTAAGGGTTACGTACTAGAGTCAGATTATCAATCATGTTACGTGACATATATTATTAATGATGGAAATGAAATTCATTCTTCATTCGGTCTTTGATGCAAAGCAAAGCAAAGATGTTGTAAGCAGTGCTTCGTATAAAGTGAGATTTGGACTTTTGATCATCAGATATTATTTGATGCTGGTAATCTGGCATAGTTGATCTAATAAAACATATATTTCATCTGAAGGGCTGACATATTTCATGATACTTCATTGTAACCATGGCAATGCTCTCAACATCTCCCGACGAGCTAACAGCAGAGACTTACCTGTCTTACAGGAGTCCCCATGTATGGCGAGCACTTGGCTGCTTCTCCTTCACCAGGCCATCTGATGAAGCACCCCTCCTTCTTGGTCACAAGGCCTGGAGGTATACGTTTTGGGTGCTTGGCCCGGGCTGGGTGGTTGACTGGCTCAGCAGTAACCATAGGGAACAGCGTACCGCTGTAAAATGCTGCGGTGGCTTTATCAATCAATCAATCAATCAATCAATCAATCAATCAATCAATCAATCA
>JAODTR010005492.1:0-11363 GCA_025399935.1 Amblyopsis rosae
GGGGTCCCCTGCTGGAGCTGCTGCCCCCGCGACCCGACTCTGGATAAGCGGATGAGGATGGATGGATGGATGGAAATCCCAGGAAAATATTGTCTTGTCATGTGCAAAGTTGCAGGCTAGTTTTGGTTAATAATACTCAAGCAAGCAAGATACTGTATATATAAAAAAGTTTCTCTCCAGCTAATATAATACTAATACCAGGATTGTCAAACGGGACCGTCTATGCATGCATGAAGGCTATGGCGTTGTTATAAACATTCCTAATTCCAAAGCACTACTCTGCCGTTTAAGGGCTTGCATCAACAAGACTCCTGCTTCGAACCGATGGACAGACGGACAGGTAGTTACACTTTTGGAGAGGTGCGCGCCAGCCTACGCCGTACCCAACGCTGTAGGGTGACGCGTAAGTTACGCCCTATCTGTATGCCATGGCTAATGGGCCTTTAGTGTCAAAGACATCTCGTGACCCTGTGAGCGTTGCTGGACAGTTGGACATTGTGAACATAACCTGGCATTTGCTGTTTACTGAACAGGCTCTTTATTATAGGTAACCCTTTTGTCAGATTAGAAACACGCTGGAGTGTTTGGTGGAAGTGTTTTACCAACACAATACAGTACATAACATGGGCTTTTACATTTAAAATATTACATATAAAGTCAAAATGAGTGTTTGCCCAGCAGGTTGTATGATGAGCATTGGCTTCCAGACATTGCGACAGAGACAGCTTGGCTCTGCTTTGCTAAGATAGCAATGGCCTTTTTTTTTTTCTCTCTCCTGTAGCTGCGTCAGGTTGACCATTCAGCCAGCTAAATTTGCCAACCTCATCAAGGTGTCCTGTCTTGCCCTTTTCAATAATTCATCCCCACATTGCGCTGGGTTGGGGGTTGGTGGGGGTTGGTTTGTCTAACAGCTTGCAATACAGGGGAATGCTCCTTTAATTGGAGTGACAGGCAGTCCCAGTAGGTCTGCCGTAAATCGGTGAAGTAGCATGCGGTGTTGGAGGCTAAATTGCACCTGCTAGATTTGAAGTGGCAGCGTAAACTGTGACTGACCCAACTGAGATGACTGTGATTACAAATGCAATACTTACCGCCAGGCACACCAAACATTCGCTCGGATAAAGGCCTGGAAAGATGCGCGGTGCTCAATGTGCTCTCGCGCTTTCTTTCTTAATCCCACGTTTGCACGCACACACACATTCTAATGAACCAAGACATTTGGAGCCCTTCTGCTGCCTACTTCATCTCTGGCTATAACTAATGCAACACTATAATAGCCAATGTTATTCTCTTGGAGCTAATTAGAGATTACAAATACACGCGCACACACACACACACACACACACACACAACTAGTGCAATGGAGAGGTGTAATTACCAAGTCTAATTCTTGTATCAGTTTACATTATTTATGAAGTAGGGATGTTACCGTCACACTGACCTTCTTTTTAATGATGCTACACAAACATGCATGGTGCACACACACACACACACACACACACTCGCACACGCGCACATACACAGTCCTAATTTTCTCACACCAAGACACTCTTAAATCCAACTTTTTAAAATATTCCAAGTTTCTCCCAGATGTGACTTATTGATGCATTTATTACAGTTACAGAATAATGAGATGTTGAAGGCCAAACAAATACCACATTAATACAAACTACCGCTAATGTTTTTGACATTAGCAGCATATAGCATTAGTGTAGGCCTACAGTGTATTAAAATTATTGCCAGCTAAAATGCCAATATTCTGAAAGAGTGGTTCAGGGAGCACGAGGAATCATTATCCTGAATTGGTCACCACAGAAAGCCATTGAAAGCCTTTGAGATGTGCTGAAGAACTCTGCCGTTGTCAATACAAGACTTAAAATGAATTCAACTCTTGAAGAAAATAAATGCTGTGATGTTGCATAAGTTGGTAAACAATGCCCCAATGAATGTGCGGCCTAATCAAAGCTGAAGGCGGTCTGACTAGATATTAGTGTGCAACAATTGTTTTATTATTTGTCAGTGATTTATTCTTTACATTATGCTGTACATGCAAACAGCATATAATGTGTAAAAGTCTCCACCGTTGTCCTTTTTCTTCATGCTAATATGCTGGTATGAACTGGCTCAGTCAGCACGCTCCAAGTTGGCCATAACAGGTAGTACTTCAAAAGGAGATAATGTTGCGTCAAATGTTGCGTCACAAGTTTAACTTTTCAAATTAGTCGCCAAGACTAACACGTTAACACTCCCTGGTTTTGTACAACCACATAACAAATTGCTCAAATTTTTCCAGTTCAGATCAGCTCCTCTAGATATCTAGATGGCCTGTATTTTATTGATAACCAGAAGAAATCTCATGATGCTCTCTACATAAACTCTCAGCATGCCAGAGTTTGTGTAGTATGACCAGTTTTGCTTCATCTTTAGTCTGCTACAGTAGTGGTTTGTGACTTTCTCTTTACTAAATCTCACATTGCAAGAGCACATAAATTATTGCTGCTTACGACAGCTGGTCAGATAGGCCAGGACATCGTGGTTGTAGGAGTACGGGAAAACTGTCCATTGTTCTCTGACTACAAGTGTCAGAACCTGCTTGTTTGTGTGGGCATGCTCTGCAGGGATGCTTCCAAGTTACTGGTTCTCTCTCTCATACTCGCACGATGCCACTATGAATGTGCGGCCTAATCAAAGCTAAAGGCGCTCTAACTATTATTAATGTGCAACTATTTGTTTCTGTCAGTGTATTATTATGATTATTATGATTATTATTATTATTATTATTATTATTATTATTATTATTATTCTGACTGAATACGGCAGGCAATTGGACAAAGCACATGTGCGTGCATGTACACACACCGTACCAACCAGTACTGACACATGCACAAAAACATGCACTTACACCTGCACAAAACAGAGTGCATGTGCACGAACACACACACACACACACACCGACAGACAGGCAGACACTCCTTTTTCTCCTTTTTCTACACACACACATTCATCTAGCGATATAGTGAGATAAGATTGTGTTACTGTATACAGTATAATTATCTCTGGCTTGTCTAGGAGGTCGTGGGTTCAAGCCCCGGTGTCGGGCTACATACGTATGTATAACCATCCTTGAGCAAGATTCCTGAACCTCATCTGCTCCTTGTCATACTTATTCATACTCATATTTATACTCATTGTAAGTCACTTCGCATACAATTTTCTGTGAAAAATTACCTAATTGTAACACCTCCCTCACCTGAAATTATTGTATAATGAAACACTAGTAGTTAAGTACTGTATCTTAGAGGTATGTAAATTTGAAGAATACACATTTTCATCGTTAGTTCTCTTTGAGAGCTAAATTACCAAATACTTTTTTATTTTATTTTATTTTGTTAAAAAAGGGAGATTATTATTTACTTATTTTATTTATTATTTACAGATGGATTGTTGTCACAACTCCATCTGGGGAGCCATACATGTAAACTGTTTGTAAAGTGCAGGTACTTTCCAAATAATTCTTGGCAGTTGATTGGATCTGGTCGTTTTTGCTGTCAGCTAACCTAAACCACGCCCATATAGCTATAAACACAACGCTGATTGGAAAGTTCAGTTGCTACTCAGACACATTAAAATGATTCCGAGGCTTTCCATACTGATACTAACGCCAAAATTAAACTGAAGCTAGGCTAGGTTATTATGTGAAAACAAAATATTCTGATATTTGTACATAAAGGCAGGGTTAGTTGTTCTCGAGAACACTTGCTTCGAGCTCAAATCATAGCAAACTCCCGCAAAAGGACAGCCCCACACATTGCAATGCATTGCGAAGCCAAGGGCATTGTTGTGAGTGGTGTTCGCCATTTTGTTTGTTGCTATTTACAGAGCCAGGGCTGTTTTTCAGCAAGCACAGAGAACGGTAAGCTAGCTAGTAATGGACTCAGGCTTTTGGAACTCTGTATACATTTTAAATGAGAACCTTGAAAAGAATTGATAGCAGAGAAAAATTTAGACTACTGCATGAAATGTGTCAAAACTCTGACAGGCTTCTAAAACTTTTCAGAGCATAACTAATTCAAACAAGACACAAGATTGTCATCTCTCTCTCATTTAGGTGCATAACATTTTGACAGTTTGATCTTGATCAGCTGGATGATCCACACTGGCCACTGTAAGTGCTGATTTGACAGGTCTTGTCATTTATTTCATGCTCATCCAAATGGGTCTGGTCTGGAGACAAATGCTTAGACGTGCCCCAATGTAAACATTGAAATCATAGGATGTTCTATTAAAGGTTTTACAAGCTATGTTAAAACCATCCATGTTAAAGCAGTCACTCTTGGTTTGCTAACAGAGGCTTGCTGAAAACTGTCTCAAACACTGCAAACTTTTCTGTCAAACTGCACGGAGGGTTTATTCTAGGGAAGAGTTGAAAATTAGCAATAGCTATAAACTCTCTGTGCAACACATCAGTCTCAGGCTTGTACTGGAACAATGTTAAATTGCACGGTCCTATCAAATAAAATGTAAATAGGCCATGGTTATGTCATTGGTAAATATTTTTCTCCTATTTGATCATTTCTAGATAGTTCTTTCATTATCGTTCCCCAGAAAACATACTGACTCGCACAATCTTCTACACCCATTTGACACGCGCACACACACACACACACACACACACACAAACTTTGCTATGGTTTGCATAATACAACCCAACATAATGGTGCCAGAATATTTTCATCTGACTGCGGGTTGTTGCACCACAGCACTGCCAACACCTATGTCTATACATGTGGGTGTGTGTGTGTGTGTTTCTGCCCTAGGTCATAGATGCAGACAATGCAGGTGGCTGAGATTGCTTGTCTGGCAATCTCCCCTGTACAGAACAATGAACAAAGAATCCCTCTTTTTCTTTCCACCCAGCCTTTCCATGGGTGAGTCAGAACTAAACGTTAAAAAATTACTGTCTTTTTTTCTGGTCCTAGATCGGTGCAGCTGTTGGTTACCTGCCTGATTTCTTTCTTTGTCATGAGGTAGTGCCTGCTGACTGCTTACTACTGAAGACATGCAGTACATCATGTATTTTATAAATGTAAGAACACTAGCAGAAGGCAGACATCCATGTACTGTAATGACCATTTGTCTCGTAAAATGAATTGGCAGTAATTCAGCTCTACCACCCTCCGCCTCCGCCTCACCAAGCAGATAAGATTTGTTTAGCATCTCATTTAAATAAGCTGTCAGCTTGTTGTGAGGTTCCACCAGTCTGTTTACTGTCTGGATTCCCCGTGATTATTTTATATAAACGCATGAAGCATTTTACAATCATGTCTATTAAGCATCGTTTCTCTTTCTGCTAAAGCCCTGCAGCACACCATACTTTTTGTTTAGGCTTGATAAATCCATCCATGCTCGTGTGTGTGTGTGTTGGTGTCTGTGTGTGTGTGTGTGTGCGTGCGCGTGCATTTGAATACCCTCGCTCGCTAGAGTATGCATGTCAGCGTCATTGGCAAGGCGGTGATAGCAAGCAGGCACAACAGGCTGACAGTTGCTTCTCCTCAGACTAGCCCAGAGACCTGGGAAGCCTCGATAAGACACCCGGGCTCTGAAGACGCTAAAAAAGCCACGTCAGTGGGGAGCGGAATGGAGGGATGAGTTGAGGAGGTGGAGGAGGAATAGGAACAGGAGGAGGAAGGAGGGAATGGAGGATGGGGGGAATCCCTTGCCTTTTTGCAATTACTCCTAGCTAGGCACTTTCGTTTCTGTGTCACTTCGTCAAAACACCACAATCCTTTTAGTCACAGCTGGGATGGAAGAAACCCTCAAAGGATGACAAACACGCGCGCACACACACACACACATTATGGGTTCATCCTTATCACTGATGCTGTGAAACTGCTTAATTCCATCTGTAGGCACAAGTTACTCATCAATATTTTATGTCTGCTGCTTATGCAATAGAAAACTCTAGAGAAACAGTTTTCCAGAATATGCTGTCTGTAAAGTTAGGCATATAGATTACAGTTGTGTCGTTGTAGATGCAAAATAGGATTATTTTTATCACTCTGAGCTTCTGACTTTAAAGACATCTCGGAACATAAGGTAAGCTACCTATACTAAAAAATTTATTTTCAGTGAGTCAGATAAATGACAGGAATCATCCATTTCTGAAAGAGTGTGTGAAACATCGTCTTAAAACGTCGGAAAACCTTTCATAGACCTTTCCAAAGTTTCCAAGATTCAGTCTCCTCCAGTGGAAAGCTACTGTACCTGAGCTGAGAAAGCTGAAAGCGTCTAACGTTTCAAGTGTCTTGGCAGGGACCTCGCTCACATCTCCCAGGCTTGTCACCCCATCGGTGTGGCAGCAGGATGGGTTAAGGGTGCTGGTGATATGCCAGTGTGAGAATATGGATATGCCGTGCAAGTCTTCAAGATGAATGGCTGTGGTGTGCATGTTTGCCTGTAATGGGTATGTACTGTACCTGTAGATTGTCAGGAGGATGAGGCTGTATTGTTATATAAATATTTGAAGTTATGAGTTTTGTAATCGCTATAAAAATTATTTCTGCATATGAATATACATAACCTGTAGGCACTAGGCAGCGACATAGGGTATTGGTACAGGATGTATACTGGTTTCTGTTTACAGTCCGGGTAGTATTTACAGTTCCAATCATGTCCATATAAAGAGCAAATGAGGTGGAACACATTAACTGAAATGCAATCTCGGCAATATACGTCTATGGTCTGACGACGATTCATATTAAAGTGTAACTGCACCCTAAACTAAGTTTTTTGAGCTAAGTAATAGGATGTATCTGTAATGAGACACATTAATGCGGGTGTTAATATTGACAAAATTCTAGTTTTTATAACCATTTGCATTTTATGGGCTGAAAACTGATCTACACGTCATATCCGTTAAAATTCAGGTTATCAGCGGTGCATTCCGTCTGCTCGTACGTCATCAAATTAAAATGTTAACGGTAATGGGGGTCCCCCTCTCAGTCCCTCCCCTCCCTTCATTCAGCTCCTTGAGCTTCGGCCAACTCAACTTCATATAAACAATGGCCAGATGAAGGACTAGGAAGTCTCGGCCAGGATATGCAATGTTGGGAAATATCGTCAATATATCGGACCTTGCCTCAAGAGGCTTAATCGCCGTCAGACAATGCAGCCAATGGGTTCCTCCCATATTGGGAGTTTGAGGTCATGTCCACCTGATTGTATCCTGTGCCGTGCTGCATTTGGCTGATCAGTCCACATGATTGGATGACTTCAATTATTGAGATCACACGTAATGTGTCATTCAGCTATATCTACTGTACTGTACTGTAATACATCTTCCTTAAGAGTTGTGAAAACGGAGAAGGTTGAGAGATTGGGTTGGAGATGGAGACAACACTGGATGTTTTGAGTAAGTAGTGAAAGTCTTTTTTTTTTTCTTTTTTTTTTACTGCCCACCCTCCTCATACATCTGTCCCAACTTGTTTACAATAACAAAATTCAATCAATGCTTGTATATCTTGTATATCTTCATCTGTCATTTATATCATGTATCATTTGTTACACTTACATTTTGCTTTTTAATTACTGTGTGGCTGCATGCACATTTGGTGCTACGCACGCACAAGGGCTGTCCTTGATGTGACCCTCTCTGAATTGAAGGCATTTTATGTACTCATGTACTGTGAGGAGCAATAATAGTATCTCCCACCTCTACCTTTTACCCTCATTTACAGCTCAGTGGTTGACGTCCATATCTTGATTACTGTGTGGGCTAATGTGTGCTGACTTGTGACTGAGCTTCACATGACAGAGCGGCCTCATTATGCTACAGTTTCTCTTTACGAGCAGGGGGACTGGTATGATCTGCTGTGGGAGATTTCAACCTTTTATACCTACATCCAAAATTGATATGATTGGTGCAGTTTGTCACAGCAAGCGGCAGTTTAAAATAATATGGGTCTCGATAGTGGGCTAATCTAGTAGTTTCCTTCAAATAATGTGCTGAAATGGCGTGCTGCGTGTGTGATGTTGCACACTTTGTGTGGCTGTTTCCTTAATAAAACAAGTGACTTCTCAGTGGCCACAATACTGCATTTTAATCATCCTCCCAGTCTTGGTCCTGGGACACATTTGCGGAAACAAGAAGGTAAATAATCTAACCTTATCTTCAACCAAGGAATCGCTTACACTTAATGTAACATTATTACCTCTCTTGCAGAACACATTTCCACTGTAATAAATGCGGTTTATTGTCCAAGAAAGAGCATTTTCCATTGCATAGAGGCTCTATTGTATTACTGATGGGGCTACATGTGTCTTGGTTTGTGAAACATATTCCTTTCTCTTTTTTTGTGTCTACTGAATGGCACAGCTCATTATCGTACAGCAGTGCTCTCACTCTGTCGCTGTACAGCCTTAGAATAATCACCTCTCTGCTACAAGAGCACAGGAAAGAGAATGGAGGTGCCAGAGGTGAACAGTTTGACAGCGGGAAAAGCAGCACATTGTATTACACTAGTGGGGGAGATGCTAGCTAACAGCAGGTAGCAAGTAAGAAAGGAAGTTCATGTCTGAGTTCCATTTGTTGCTCTGCTGTAGCAGAGGCATTCTGTGGCAGGCTATTGCTCTAATTAGACCACACACAAAAGTTAAAAGTTAAAATTTGCTCCACCTGCTGTGTGCCTCACCCAGGGTGGGGAAGGCGAGGCCAGGCAAGTTCAAATGTCCTTTGCTCTTGTGTTGATTAGGGAGAGTCCAGTGGCAGGTAGTAATTAAACACCACATGACGCCTTGTTTGTTTTATTTTTATTTTTTTAAGGGGCCCCCAGTTTAGTTTTCCAAGCTCAGAAAGGTGGAAAGGTTGGACAAGATCACATCTCCCCTAAGGGAACTTCTTATTTTGGATACATTTCCTAATTAGAAACCTGATGGTTTGGCTATGTATTTAGTTGACTTGAGTACCTCTGAAGAATCAAGTTATTCAGGGCTATAGGCTGAGCTGTGAATGGCAGACTCCCACAATAGAGCTTTGTCTCAAATCATGCTAATTGCCACACAATTAGTCATAAATGATGTTCTATGTTTAAATTGGCCTGCTGACCCTGCATATTTGTGTGGCACCTCTATTTATGGACAAGAAAGGTTTCCAAAGTGTTTAATTCTTTCTTTATTATTAAAACCTTGCCAACTGTCAGTTGTTTCCAACAATTGTGCAAAAACACAATTTCATAATTCAAATGGCTGACAGTTGTCAAACTAAACCTGTCCACAAAAGCGTACACAGCTGTACCGCTTCACATAATACGTAACGTGTCAAGGGTTGATTTAATATGAATTGGCCTTGAGGGAGTTCTGCTAGCCTGCAAGTCGACCTCTGTTGCAGAAGTTGTGTCATTGCTCTGTGTGCTAGCCCCTTTTGCATAAGGCTAATTAGCCAGGGGGAAGTCTGGTTCTCCTGACGTGGGTGGTACTGGGCACTGGCGCCATTACACACATTGACCAGGCCAGGACAGCCAAGAGTTCAGTGGCTCCAGTAATGAAGTGCAGTCAGACGTCCTCAGGCCAAGTAGAGAGAACCAGTTGGGAAGGAGCAGAAGCGGAGATAAAGAAGCAGAGAGAAAACTGCAGAGAGCAGAGACAGGCAAACAAAGACTTGAGTCCGTTTCGCGCAGAGAGGAGACATGCTCAACATGCCTTAATAGCAAATTCAGCACCACACATAGATTTTTATCTCATCAAATTTAGTCCGGTTTTTCTTTTTTGTTCAGCGCCCACTTATCTCTAAGTCCCATCTTTGCCTGCGTTTCAGACTGTGAAATGGAGAGTATTAATTTCCCTGGCTTCTCTCTGTATGTTAATGAAGCGCTAATCTGTTCCTGAGCGAGTGCCTTAATGAGGGCGCTGCACCCCTCGCTCCACCGGCTAGCTCCGGCTCAGCAGCCGTTATGGAAATAGCTGGGTAGCGTGCAGCATCCTGGGACCAGCCTGCTGGAATCTATGCCTTATTTCCACTTTTAAAGCTTTCTTCGCCCTCCTTAACAAGGCTCGGCGGCATTTCTCTGAGGGCGTGAGCCACAGATAAACAAACACTGTAATGAAAAGCACCAGAGAGAGGGAGAGGCTTCACTTGGTTTGAGGTCTGCTTTCTTTCAGATGCCGTGTGTTTGGGCTAAATAGGCCACACAGGGCCGCAGGTCGGAGATATGAAGCAAAGTGTGAGAGCCTATATAGCCAGAGTCAATGTTAAAATGCTTTATCCTCAATCACAATTGTTGTAGTTTTATTTATTTATCAGGTGCTCCTACATATACACACTAATCCCACGCGCGTTAGCATATGTATGTTGACTCACATGCGTGGGTGAAATGTTTAATTAAAATGGATTAATTACATTATTTTCCACCAAATTAGTGTATTCCATTGAATATTCCATATCCCTTTGCACATAACGCCTGCTGATTATGATAATACTTGGCTGTATTTAGAGAAACACCCAAACCAGATTAAAACTAGGAACAGATGCTGCTTGAAGCTGTACACGTTTCAAAGACTTGTATCAAAGGATAATATGGCTTTATTCATTTTGCATGTATCTAGGCCAGCCAGGCCCCTGCCACTCCCACAGACCACATATAACCGCTGGTGTGGTGGGTGATATGGATTAACTACTCTCTTGATTCTCATCTTAAAGGAAATTGCTCATCTTTAGGCCTCTTGCTCAGCATCCCCCTCTGTCAATAAGCATTTTCCATCTTTTCTATTTGCCCCATCTTCGTTTATCCCCCTTTTTTCCGTTCTTATCTTTTTTTCCTATTTTTAATTTAGCTATTGCTGTTTTTTTTTCTTTTATTAGTTAACAAAGGCTGGCGTTCATATTTCTGCAACGAAAATGGAAGAACAGGTCTGTTGCAGCAGTGTTGCACCTCCTTTCACTCCACCTGTGTTCTCCTCAAACAGACAGCATCTGGAGTTGAGAGACGTTCACGAGATTTCACAGAGATTTCACAGAATGAATTTACGGCAACTTACTGTATAAGGACAGCTTTCCGACCTGCATGTATTTAATTTGCACCCTAATGAGGAAATTGTCCAGATTTACAAATAGTGATAGGCTGTACAATTATGGCTCAGCATGTTATTGGCAATTGATTTGTTGTCTGTACAAAACCGCTTATATCGAAGTAAAATAAAATAACACATTTGAGTTTTTGCTTATTGTAAATTATCATATATTTTCAATTAAATAATTAAACTCAGTATAGGTTAGGGGTCTGGACATATATGCACTACCGTTCAAAAGTTTGGGGTCACTTAGAAATTTCCTAATTTTTGAAAGAAAAGCACAGTTTTCTTCAATGAAG
>JAODTR010005493.1:0-32508 GCA_025399935.1 Amblyopsis rosae
TGTGTGTGTGTGTGTGTGTGTGTGTGTGTGTGTGAGAGAGAGAGAGAGAGAGAGAGAGAGAGAGAGAGAGAGAGCGTGTGTATGCATGTGCATGTGTGCTCTAAGCATGCATACTGTATAGGGACCCATGTGCCTGCGTTTGAGAGGGGTGCATGCGTGTGTGTGTGTGTGTGCGACTGTGTGCGTTTGTGTGTCTAGGTCTCTCTAAATAGTTGTGGTTGTGTAGATGTGGTGTTTAGTGTTTGACTTCTGGTCGCCACAGCAAAGCTAACTGATACAAATCTAAAAGATTTATCACATTCTAGCATTTGCATTCAGGAAGAAAATGGCTGGACGTTAGGTTCTGTCAGGTGAGCTCACAATCTCAGATGGAGAGAAAGAATGGGCAGATAACAGTCTAAAATAAAGGTGGAGAGAAGAAAATATGAAAAGGTCACATGAGATTAAAAAAGATCAGAGTGAGGTGGATAAGTAGCCACTGTTGAATTGGTCACCATGATTTTCACTTGCTCGCATGTGCACCTGGTTTGTGTGTGTCTGTGTGTATGTGCGTGCGTGGGTGCGTGTGCACGTGGGTGTGTGAAAGCGAGGGAGAGGAAAGGTAGAGACCGAAGACAACAAAAGCACTGGAGACAAAACATTGAGAAGGCAAACAGAAGTGGCTTCTTATGAAATTATGAAATGCAGATGTAAAGAGAGATGAGATACAATGCAGGGCATTCAATGCCGCATCACATCAACACAAACAAATGGAAGTCAGTGGCACAACAAGGAAAAGACAGCATAATAGGTTGAGGAAACACTGAGTAGTATACATAACCTGTTTACACAGTTTACGGGTGTACATGTCTCCTGCAGCGGTCATTGTAATGCCGTTTGGTTCCGCTATTGGAACTGACGCAATTCATATCATGTCGTTCATCATATCATTACCATTTGACTAACAGTCATTATCATATTATCGGTATCAACCTGTTATTTCATCTAATATACTGTAAATAGAACACTGATACGGCTCAAGAGAACATCTGCCAGGTTGTGTAGCCCCCTCTAGTGGCCACACATAGTACTACAAATCTGTCTGGACCTACAGTACACAAATTTAACAGCTGGCCAGTAGCACTGCGTCATTCAGCCTTTTTATAGCTGCGACCCTGGAGTTTCCCTACTGCCTTGTGTTGTCTATCCCACTCTTAGCTCTCTTAGTCATTGCAAATGTTGTTCTCCTTTCTCCTTGCAGAAAACATCCTGTGGGTTCAGGTCATCTGCTCTTATTATTGATGTTTGGGGATGCTAAATATGGGTGAACTAACGTTGTCCCTTCACAACCACACGCCTTGCAGTGAAATATACTGTCATTTAAATGAGCAGTTAGTATTAGTATTAGAGAAGAAGTGCTATGTCCTGCACTAACTCTTTCAACATGTTTCCGTGACTTCTTCTCAGGATGAGCAAATTGCTCTGATGCAAATTACATATACTGACTCTCTGTCTTGTTTCCGCCTCCAGAAGGAGCATGTGTTCGACTCAGACTTGGAGCCCCACAGGTTCAGGTCTCTGCCAGCGATGAGCAACAGAGCAGCCAATGACCTCAACAACCTCGAGGTGAGCATTTATACCTAAACGGTGTGTCGCTCGACTCCCGCATTACTGCCAGAAGCAGTGTGCGTGCGAGAGAGAGTGCAAGCTGTGTTTACAAGAAGCGGTGTACTTGCCGCCACACCCATCCCTAACTGTTCCAACGTCTGCGTGTCCTCCGTAGCTGAAGCCCACGCTGTCTCAGCTGCACGCGGACCTGAAGCTGTTTGAGCACCACTTCGAGTGGCTCAACAGGGTGTCCAAGAAGCACCACCACCCTGCACTGCCCAGGCTGGTAGAGATGATCAAGGAAATGAAGTCTCTCAGCATCCTGCTGCATCGTCAGGTAACGGCTAGTAAATGTAATACGCATACATGCGAGTAGTCTCGTGGTTCTTGATGTAATCGTTTAAAATGGGCTTCTAACCTGTCTCATTGCCTCTTTCCACTCTAGATGGTGAGAGTTGAAGCACCAAGGCTGCCACCAGTCTCCCCTTCACTTCCCCCAAGCCTTCCCTATCAGTTTGATGTCCTGCAGTCTTCCCAAGAGTTGCTGCAGCAGTTCAAGCTGTTCTGTGACTGGGCGTATCGAGCATTCATAAGCCTCAAGCCCAAGATCTCTGCTATACAATGAGGACCCGTGGACCATAGCAAGGCTGCATAAAGCCAACAGGGATGCATGGAATCCACGCCTGAGACATGGAGGTGTGACGACCATGTGAATGTGCACTGTAGCCAGTAGTGTCTCTCAGAAGCGTGTGTTGAGAAATGTGCCTTCCCATCAGATGCATAGGGGACGCTCTAACTTACAACCAGTTGCAGTCTCCTTAGTGCAAAGGCCAATTCATTTCATATGTCATGGCTCCCCGTTTCCCAATGGCCTTGGTCACCATGGTATTTATGTATTTATTTATTTATTAACTGTTGGTTATTTATTTATTGTTATTTATTTAATTGTGTAATGTGTCTCTCTTACGTTTATCTCTTAATCAACGTGAATGTTGATGCTTGTATCATTTCAATTAAGAAAACTACATGAAACATGACATGTCATTTAAGCACACACAGTAGCTCTGATACTGATTGTTTCACTAAACTATGGTTTAATATGTATGTATTCAGTCATTCATTTATCCAGTAGGTGCTTACCTTTGGGGCAACTATTATCTCCTTTTTTTTGTTCTGAGCATTGTATTAAATTACTTAAATACATTCAATCGAAAAACATTGAACTAAATAAATTATCCCAATTTTGTTTTTATGAAAAATGTTTATGAAACTGTGCACACACAGAATTTGATTTATCTGTGCTGATATGGCACGCAAACAGAAAAGGGTTACATTTCAGATTTGTACCACAAGGTTGTCCTTGTATTACAGTGCCTTTTTCTCCCATCATGCATGAGGAGGCATATGTAACATTGTGGTAGCTGTATGAATGTGCCTTGTTGTTGAGCACTGATGGGCCTGATTAGATTCTTTGCACAAACTTGTTAGGATGAGCCAGATTCTGATCCTGTGCGCTGGGGTAAAAACTGATTTTCTTCTTTGTTTGTTTGTTATTTTATACACCCAAGCCTTAAAATACTATGTATTGTGATATCATGGTCCTGTACAGCTGTACATAAATGTGTGAATGTGTGAATGTAGACTGTTGTATACAATTATGTTTATTATATTATGTTTACTACATTATGTATTACATAATGTAGATTAATATTAATTTGATCCATATCATTTTTTGTCAATTTTAATTAATGTTATAGTATTGAATATTTATTTAAGTTACTTTATGGAACTATTTATTTTGCGCTGCAATGGAGCAAGCCTCAGTTTTTTATACTTTTGTACTGTTTATAGGCCTATCATTATATACTGTATATATCATCATGTTTACTGTAATTTATTGTTGTACCATCTAGATGACTTCCACACACTGATTGGCCTCAATGTGAAACGTGCCTTTGCAAAATAAAAATGAAATAAAGAATGCACACAATAATATTGAGAATCTGTGTAATATTTAAATGTATAATAAGCACATAATGGTATAATAAGCAGCTAATATAGGCATACAGTTTTTGTGAAATTCACTAAATCCTAGCATAACGCTCTCTGTGCAACGTGAGAACATAATTGTACTTCTACACAGCTCTTGCTCCGTCAATACGAACATTAACAAATAAGTGCAGCATGCACACACAACAACAATAATCTAACCACCATAATCCATTTCAAATGTGTGGGGCGGTTGAACTTCTGAGGAAGCAGCCTATTGCATTGAAAGGAAACGTGTTTTTGTTTTGATCAAGTCCACATGCCAAAAAGTATTCTCCAGAATTACTTATTATTATAGCCTACCTTCAATTTGATAAGGCATTTCATAAATCTTCACCCGAGATGTTCATACTACATTACCCATGAAGCATTGCGCTATAAAGCCAGATACTATCAAAGAGAAGAATATGCATACTCGGTTTCACAGATTTTTGACAGCATATATGTTTTGACAAATTAATTTACTCAAATAAAATGACTTATATCCGTGTAATAGGTTTGATCTAATTTAAAACAAAAATATAGCCTACAAGTTGCAAACCTTGTCCAATGGTAGTAGTCGGTTTATTGTTTTACCTATCCAATAGCGAGCGTTGTTCTTAGAAGGCGGCATCTGGTAGAGAACTGCTAGTTAGTTTGCGCTGTATTGTTAAGGTTGTGTGGATTAGCACTGCGGAACCAAGTAGGTTCATAATATTGACAATATAGCATTCAGATGAGTTAATGCAACAAGGTGAGTGTTGGTGTCGATTGTAGGGTATTTCTCCAGTATCAGAATAGAGTAATGATACAAAGCAATGCCGCATTGTACGAGGGCTTGGGTCTATTTAGCAGGCCAGTGTATATTTGTGGTAAAAATATGTCATTTGCACGGGGTTTGTTGCCTACGGGTTTACTTTACAGACAAGTAAAAGAAAGTCTCTATTTAAATATAAGGCTTTATCTGCTGTATATCCATACCGGTATATATAAAACACAGCACTTTGGGGACCAACAGTGCCCAGAATGGTCTGGAGAGTGGAAATGCAGTTAGCCTGCTAGATAGACAGCAGCAAGGGAGAAAATCTGGAGGGAGGCAGCAGGCATGGAAATTAAAGGGGACATTCCTAAAAAGAGGCAAAGAGATGCGCCTTTTCACCAAACTCTTATTTTATTTCAGCATTTCCCAGCGCACTGTAAAGGCAGCTGTTGTTTACACTGGCAGAACAACAGAAGAACTAACCAGAACAAGAAAATAATAAAGACTGAACATAAGCAAAGATGCTGTGCCAAGAGTGATCCATACCATCTTCCAGGAGTCAGTTTGCGTTAATATTCTTCGGTGCCTCCTGCCAGAACCCTCTGTTCATGGCTAATTCAGTGGCCGCCTTGGTGGTCCAAACGGAACTCTTATCTGCTCAGACCTCCACGTCTTTCTCCCCGTTTCCTTCACTGCTTGGCTCAGGAGAGAACGCAGAGGAGGAAGATGAAGAGGAGGAGGAGGATGGAGAGAGGGTGGAGATGGCGGAGGGAGAGAAGGGGGTGGTGGAGGGTGGTGAGGAAGTGGTCCTGGAGATGGTGACATCGTCGGGCACAGCCCAGCAGCAGGAACAGTCTGACCATCCCTTCCAGTGCCTGGACTGTGGCAAGAGCTTCCGCTGGTCGTCCCGGCTGACCCACCACCAGCGTAGCCACAACAATGAGAGGCCGTACCGCTGCAACCTCTGTCCCAAGGCCTTCAAAGGCTCCTCGGCTCTGCTGTACCACCAGAGGTACTCCTTCAGCAGTTGATGGGTGGTCGCTGGGCCTAATCCTTTTTTTGGCATCTTTACCGGCACAGTAGTGGTGGTAAAGCAGTGGTTGCCTACTTGAATGGGTCATTCATAGCTCTTTTACTCACTTTTATGTATGTACGTGAATTTCTTGCATGTTACCTCGGTGGGTAAATTAATAGTATTACTGGTTATAATCATATTTAAGCTTCAAGACAATGTTATTAATGGTGGTTTATCATTTTAGATTTTGATGAACGACACATCCTTGCACAACAACAAAAAAGCCTCTGTATTCTCTGTATGACATTAATTATGAACTTATTACTTATTATGTAAAGTATTAGTGTGCATTTATAGTCCCGTCGTGTGCAGCCCTTGTTAATTGTCTTATTTTGCAGGTCACACTCTGGAGAAAAGCCGTACAAATGTCAAGATTGTGATAAGGCGTTCAAACGGTCCTCCCTGCTACAAGTGAGTTGTCAGCGACATAGAGTCCATGTTCCAGAACCCCTTAATTCCACGCCCTACCTAGTCTCAGCCTCTTCCCTCCATTAGCACTACGTCACATAAGCAACTCTGTGCTGATTGTTTGATACATATACCTTTGTCAGCTCATACTGACTTTCCGAAAGTGAGGAAGTCGATTTTCATTGGCTGTGTGCAAAGCCGTCTTATCGCAATGAGCTACATGGCTGAAGCCCATGGGCCCCAAGCTGAAAGGGTCACAAACAGCCAGAAACAAAATGAAAAAAATTACTGACAAAATATATTTGTTTTACTATAAAAATGCGCTGTGGCTCTGTGACTACTTGTGAGCTGGTTTTCCCCCTATGGTCTTGCAAAGCCACACCCCCGCGTCGGCCCACGATTGGCCGCTCAGTAAAAAGGACAGACGTATTTTTTAACAGAACCACAACTAGTATAGGAATTAATATAAATTCAAACGAAATATAATGCCAATTCAAAGGTGGACATTTGCAAAATAATTGATAATTAGTTAACTACTCAAATGATCAACAGAGACTGATACTTAGGCTATCAGTTGAATTCGATTTGAGGAGCTAGTTCAGATTTTTGGAATACTTTGGAGAAACACCTTCTACAGCTATACATCTTAGTTTGTAGAGTGATCGCACATGTTCGATTATTAACTGCATTGCTGCATGTTTGAAAACGTATCGCTGCATTTGCCACGCCACTGTCTGCTGTTACAAACACTTTCACAACCAAGTAGGGCTGTCCCGAATACCATTTTACAGGTTTCGGATACTTAATGGTATTTCTGAACGAATATTCAAATACTCTTTTTCAAAAACACCATTAAAAGCAGTCAACTATAATTAAGAAGTATAACATAAGTACTCTTCAATTCCTAGCTTCAGTGAGCACACATGTAAACATAGCCATGCACTCAAAATGGCTACTTTGATTCACACGTCAATTGAGCCAGTCAGAGCTGTCAAATAGCATATACCTCCTGTATTAGCCAATAAGAGTGTGTGTTGAATGATGCATACTGTGGGAAAAAACGAACACTCGAATCCCAATATTTAAATCGAATACATACCCAACGAACGAATACCAGAATATTTGGGGCCAGCCCTACAACCAAGACGGGAATAAAACACAGGATTATGGAGCTTGGACCTGACCCAACCTGATATCCAAATCGAGCAGCAGGCAAGCGATCTAAGCGAATTGACTGCCTGAGTCCATTTGTGTTGTTAGAATATTACCATCACCCCCCCCAAAGCTGCGTGACCTAAAATGTTATCATCACCTGCCATCTTATAGGCATATCATCATATGCCTATAAGGGGCATTCAAAAATGTGTTAGCTCCAGGGCCCAGAATACCTAAACCCGGCATTGGCTCACAGTCGCTCACAAAGTCTGTATGCGTAATAACGGTGCATCGCTAGAGTAGTGCTTTATTTGCTCATTTCAGTTGTTACATTTATTTTAAGCAATAAGTGTAGCCAACATATCTAACAAATATAGAATACCTGAAAACAGCCAGAGTCCTGTTGCTAAGCTCCTCAACAAATCACTCTATTTAAGTTTAACGTCCAGCTTTTGTCATTGAGTTACGTGGTTGTACACGTCAATCAAAACAAGTAGGCGGATCTTGACACAGTCAGCCAGCGCTGCGTCCCACGCTATACTTGTGCCTAGCTAGTCCGCAGTGACACCCACCACCCCTGCCATAATTTACACCACGGTCTCTCTGGCCCACCGCAGGTCCACCAGAGCGTGCACACGGGTCTCCGCAACTTCCTGTGTCCGTACTGCCCGCTGACCTTCAAGTGGAGCTCCCACTACCAGTACCACCTGCGGCAGCACACCGGAGAGTGCCCGTACCCGTGCGACAGCTGCCCCAAGGCCTTCAAGAACTCCAGCAGCCTGCGGCGCCACAAGAACGTGCACCTTGGCGTGAAGCCCTACACGTGCGCCGTGTGCACCAAGGCCTTCACGCAGTCCACAAACCTGCGGCAGCACATGCGCATCCACACGGGCGAGAGGCCGTACGCGTGCGGCGAGTGTGGCCGCAGCTTCACGCACTCGTCCAACCTGGCCCTGCACAGGAACTCCCACCTGTCAGCCGCCCCGAAGGAGGGCGAGGCAGCCGGGGGGGAGCGTCGGGAGGAGACGGCGGCCGTGCTGGGCGACGTGGTGGGCTTCGTCAGCCAGGAGGGCGCTGTGGGGGTCGGGGTGGAGGAGGTGTTCCTGACGACGACGACGGCGGCGGCCGGGCTGTCGCTGGGGGGCCACGGGGGCACCCCGCGGCCCATCGGCACCGAGGTGCACCTCAGCACCGACACGGGCGCCAGCGTGCTGCTGTACAGCTGTGGCAGCTGCAGCCAGACGGTGGGCACGCGCTCCGAGCTGGAGGAGCACCATGCCGTGCACGCCAGCCCCGGACGGGGAGGGGGAGCGGGTGGTGGTGGTGGAGGAGGAGGAGGAGGTGGGGGAGGAGGGGATGTGGGCGCTGGGCTGGTGGGGGCGGGACACCTGCTGGCCGACTTTGAGGAGGTGGTGGTGACGACCGCCATGGCGGAGGATGGCCACACGGCCGAAGAGCTGCTGGGATTCACGGAGGAGGAGGAGGAGGACAATGCAGTAAGACTGCGTGTGTGTGTGTGTGTTGCTGGGAGAGGATGGGGACGTGTGCGTGTGTGTGCGTGCGCTTGTCCGTGCGTATACAGTAAATGTTGATCTACATGTATTCCAGCATGCAGCCGGCACCCAGGCTCAGTTTGACCTGCTGCAGAGCTTCACAGAGTCCCAGAGCGTGGAGGAGGCCCACCAACCAGAGGCCAGGTCCACTGGGCCACCTGGGATGAAGTGTGCCTACTGCAACAAGACCTTTAAGACCAGCGGGGGCCTCAACAGACACATCTCACTGGTGAGACAGACGCCATTAGTATTGGCACACGTGCACACACATGCACGCACGCGCACCAGGTAGACACGTCATAGACTGTACAATACTAATAAGACACAATATCTGTCATTTTTATTATGACATTATATTTACATTGCTTTCCTTAAACACACACTGATATACTATACTAACACTCCTCCTCCCCTGCTGGGTGTTCTCTGGCCGCCCAGATCCACTCTCTGTCGCCCCAGTCCCGCTCTCAGTTCAGCTGCTCTGCGTGCGACCGCTCCTTCCCGCTGCTCTCCTCGCTGCTCACGCACCAGCACTCCCACACGCCCGAGCAGCGGCTCCTGGCGGAGGCCGAGGCCGAGATCGTGTGCCCCCCTTCCCTGTCCCTGTCCCTGCCTTTGCCCTCCGCCTCCCCCGGCCGGGCCGACAAGCAGCAGGAGAGCCACGGGGAGATCCACATCGACATCATCGCCATCGACCAGGAGCAGCAGCCCGCCAGGGTGGCCAAGGCTCCCAAAAAGGCCCCAGCCAGCAGAAACGCCCCCGTCGGAGGTAAAAATATATATATTTATATACAAATTACTGTGTGTGTGTGTGTGTGTGTGTGTGTGACCGCCACTTTCCAAACAATCTTAATTAGACGGGGTGTCTGCTAGCCATGCTTTAGTGGTTTCTATGCAAGCAAGTCGGTGACGTTACGTAACTCAACATGATGTCATTGCTCTGTCAGAATGCCAGTTGATGGGTTGTTATTGTAAACCTTGTGGGTGTAAATTAACATTAAATACAATGTATTTATGGGTGTAAATATACGTAAGATACAATGTATTTATGGGTGTAAATATATGTAAGATAAAATGTATTTATGGGTAAGATACAATGTATTTATGGGTGTAAATATACGTAAGATACTATGTATTAATGCACACGCATAACGGTTTCACCTTGAGCATTCTGGTTTTATCTTGTATATTACTATGGACCTATTACGGGTTGATGCAAGCCAAATGTCCCTCGGGGACGTTAAAGGTTTCCTCTACTTTACGTTGCCTGACAGAGAGGCCATACCGCTGCTCTGAGTGTGGCAAAGCCTTCAAAGGCTCGTCTGGGCTGAAGTACCACATGAGAGACCACACCGGGGAACGGCCCTACCGCTGCACAGAGTGTGGAAAGAGCTTCAAGAGGTCCTCCCTGCTCTCGATCCATCAGAGGGTAATGCTGCACTGCTTTCTTATGCAATTGTGCAGTAAACGATACATTAGTAATAAAATAAGTTCCAATTGGAAGATAGATTGTTCATTACTGTTGTTGTTTTTGTATGCTTTATTTGTGATATTTATTTATTGCTGTATTTATTGAGATTTACTACGTTTCAACCAAAGTTGAGGCCATTTGAAACATTTGTGGACAATAAAGCATGTTATTTATTTTGTATTTATTTCACATGTTGAGCATGCCTCCGTACTCCATGTTTGTTTTTTGGGCGTCTCTCCGCAGGTCCACACAGGCCTGCGTGCGTTCCAGTGTCCCCACTGCCCCCTGACCTTCAAGTGGAGCTCCCACTACCAGTACCACCTGCGGCAGCACACTGGAGAGAGGCCGTACGTGTGTAAGGAGTGTGGCAAGTCCTTCAAGAACACCAGCTGCCTGCGCAGACACAGCCAGATGCACTCCGGCCTGAGGCCTCACACCTGCTCCATCTGCTCCAAGTCCTTCTCCCAGACCTCCAACCTCAAGCAGGTCGGTACAGCCACGTCAGCGCGGACGTGCTCACCTTCTGCCTTTTTTATGGATTCTTTTAAGGCAGCTAAAGACACACTTATTCAGACAGGCATGTGAGCTGTTGCTTCCTAGTCTGACCACCGTCTTGTGTGTTTTAAGGAGTATGGTTTTGTGTTTTGTATTTATCATCTATTGCAATTTAAAAAAAAATTGCATTGTGTATCGTATTATTGCTGTGACGCACTTTCTGAAAATGTTTTATACAAATAGTTTACTTACTTACTTTTAATTACTTTATTAGAAGACAAAGGGGAATATATATATGTATGTATGCATGCAGGGTGCGATTACATTTATTCCAGCAAGGGTTGGGAGTGGCAGGACATTTCCCTGTGGGCCGCTGCCATTGGTGGGCTGGGCCGGGTCTGTCAAATCCGACAGCAAAGTTTAGAGGGGAATGTTTGTGTTTTGTATTCATTTTTTTTCACTTTTCAAAATTGATATTTATGCTTTAAACTAATGAAAAGCAGGATAATTCAGTTTTCATGTAAATCCGAACCATTCTACATGAATTTCATGTAAATTGTCATGGCTTTATGCTTTAGACCAGCACATTCCAAATGAACAGACATGTTGATAAACGATCTGGCAACAAGAAGTGACCAGCTACGACGGCCTCTAATGCATGAAGGTACATGTATTGTATGTGTGTTTTACTGTACAATATCATGCATGGAGAATAACATTGATGATAGCCTACCCACTGAGAAAACATAAACCCGGAGCCTGAATGGCAATGTGGACCGCCAGAACCTGGAATTTCCCAGTAGCCTATGTTAGCCTAAAGCTGCTCCCAGGGCACAATGACAAACATATCTCAGGTTGAATGGAAAAAGTAATCCTTTATTTCTTCCCAAGTCACCGCACGTTAGCAATCCAAAGCAGAAGTTACATTCGCAGCTTCCTTCCATACCGCTCTGTTGGGTGTCTCACGTCGCTGCCGGTCAGTGCCCTGGTAGGCCATGTCACCTTGCAACGTTGTAGGCTACGCGGCACACGCCTATACATTAACACAAAGTGCTTCAAATTGAGAACAGTCTAAAAGCAGATATTGATTGACTGTCACTTAGATGACACCGTGGATACACGATTATCCCTTTAGCCTGTCATGTTTGAACTCAGTATTATGATCTCAGCCCCCATGCCCGGTTATGCTAGCCTAGTGGAGACTGAACGAATCTGTGAAAAGTTTTGAATGATTCTATAAATGTTGCTTATGCAACTGCAATAATCTAATGCATGTCCGCTGTGGTTCTTTGTTAGTTTTCATTCATAAAAAACATCCCCCCCTTTCCCCCCCCCTTTGGTTTCACAAATCGTACCCTGTATGTATGTATGTATATTTAAAACATTATGGCTGCCCATGTCTTTAATTTTATTTATTAACTTACTTAATCTTAATATTGATCTCCTCTTTTGTGGGCTCAAGCAGGATCCAGTGTTGAATAGTTCTCATAGGAAGTAAGTAACCGTTTCCAGTGGTAACTGTCCTTTTCCTCTGCTCTGCTCCCACTGACAGCATGAGCGCACCCACTCCGGGGAGCGGCCGTTCCACTGCCACCACTGCGACAAGAGCTTCACGCACTCTTCCAACCTGCAGCTGCACCTGCGCACGCACTCCTCCAGCAAGGACTACAAGTGTCCCTACTGCTTCAAGGAGTTCGTCATGCACTCCTACCTGCAGCGGCACATCCGCACGCACGGCAGCGGGGCCGCCCCGCTGGGCCCCGCGGCGGCCCCGGGCGGGTGCGCGGACAGCGGGGCGGCCATGACTGCCGGTGTGACCACCACCACCACCACCCTGCTCCACCCCATCACCCTGGAGGCCTCCGGGAGCAGCGGCAGCCTGATCGTGTCCCAGCCGGCACTGGACATCCCTCCCAACACCTCCCAGGACTACTTCATGATCCAGACGGCCAGCGGCCTGCAGCTCATTCCCCTGTCGGCGCCCGTGCCCGCCCTCCCCCCGCCGCCTCCTCCTCCCCCCCCGCCCCCCCCACCCCCTCCCCAGGCCCAGAGCTACATGCTGCTGCAGTGCCCCTCCACCGCGGGCAACCAGCCCAGCTTCTTCCTCGTCCCCACCTCCGCCCACCTCCCGTCGGCCGCGGAAGCGCCCTCCCTCCCCCTGGTGCAGGCTGTCCCGGGGCTGCAGCCCGTGCTGAGCCCCTGCCAGGGCCAGATGCAGCATTACTCTGCACTGCCCCAGCAGCAGCACACCAGGATCCTCATCACCACCAGTAACACCAGTAACAGTAACACTCCCGTGCACACGCCGACACACAGGCCCTTGGCCAACTCCCTCCTGAGCAAGCCCATACTTGGGCGGAGCACAAGGACAGCCAGGGGCAGGCGGGGACGCAAACCCAAAGCTGCGCTTCTCAACGCCACGCCGGCGCCCGTCAGCCAGGAGGGGGCGACGCCCGCGTCCAGCTATAACGCCACGGTGGCACCGGCAGTTACTTCTGCCCCGCCACCAGTTGCCACGGCTTCCCCCTGCCCTCCGACCTCCCCCGCCCCTCCGGCGGTCACAGCGGATACCTCAGGGTTTCCCTTGGCAGACTCCATGGCTCCGCGGGAACCGGACGCGGCGGCGGGGGAGGAGCCCCGTGGCTCTCTGGGGGAGCTGAGGACCGAGGAGGGCGCGAGCGGGAAACAGTTCGTGCTGCGCTTCGACCGCCGCCGCGGCAAGGACGACGACGACGCAGAGGACAAGGAGGGCATGAAGATGGCTGAGAGCGGGGAGTCGTACGTGTTTCGCTTCGAGGGGGAGGAGGAGGGGGGCGCGGGGGAGGGGGAGGGCAAGCTGGGAGGAGAGGGGAAGTCTTTCGTGCTGCACTTCAACACAGACGGCCAGGCCGACGGGGGGGTGGATAGGGAAGGGGTGGTGTCCTTTCTGCAGCAGTGGCAGGGGGAGAAGGAGGGAGAGAGGCAGAGCGGAGAGAAGGCAGGACAGGGGGAGTCCTTCGTCCTTCACTTCCAGACGGAGGTGCAGGACGGCGACAGGTCGAACGATGGCTATAGCCAAGGCCAAGATGGAAGCCTAGGACTTTCCTGCACGCCTGCCCAGGGGTTGGTGCCTCTCGACAGGCAGCAGGTGGTGTTTGAACTGGGGCCTGAGACCAAGATGGAACAGGGACATGGAGAGACCATGCAGATGATAGCCTTGATTAAGGGCGAGGGGGAAACGATAGCAGAGCAGGCTGATTGTAGCTCTGCAAACAGCAGAGGTGGGGAGAGCGAGAGAGCCATGGAAGGGCTTTTCCAGTTTGAAGGAGGAGAGGGAATTGTTATTATTGAGGTTAATACCAGCAGCCTAGGGGAGGACAGGATGGAAGGACAGGCCACTATAGACAGAGATGAGGGGATGGAGGACTGCGTGAAGGCAGATGGAAAGGTGAGCTATGAAGTGGAATGTAACCAAACAGACAATGCTGAAGATCAAAGTTCAACAGACGAGATGAGGACAAATGGACCTACACTTGACTCAAAATAAATGCACCTGTGTAACTAGGCCTATTTACTGTATAGGTAGTATGGGTGTTTATTATTATTTATACTTTAGTGTATGAAATGTATGCACTTTTGTCAGTAGTTTGGGATCTCGCGTAATGATGAGAGAAAATGCAGGTAGACTGTTGTAAAGCCAAGGTGCCACAAACCAGGTTATACATTCAAAGAGGTTGGTAATGGACTTTTTGTAATAAATAAAGAAAAATACAAAAATGCTAATATATTTAAATAATGTTGAAATAAACATACTTTTATGTGAATTACATGTTCATGCCCATTGCCCACTTTCATTATAAATATTAGTGAATAGTAATTATTAATAAAGTTATTGATACAATGTGTTCTTAGACTTTTTACTTGCTGTGAAATTGTTCTATTATTATTTTATTACACTTATCTGACGGTGACAGTGTAGATTTTGCGTACGCAATCGGCGTAGGTTAAGCGTATAGCATGCATTGTATAGTTCTATGATAGCATGCTATATTTACACTAGTAACTTGGTATTCTGTTTAACGTTCGCGCAGAAGTCTTGTGCCTTTCAGTCACAATGAACGGGCTTTATTCACAGCAGTAACTGCAGGAAATAGCGTATGTATTGTTCGATCATAGTTATTTTAGCACGCAATTTCAGAAGATAAGCGGATTTACAGACTGAGGCTGGAGCATTAGCCTACCGGTACTGTATGTAGCCTACCATGACAATAACCATATATGGTCTTTCTATTTCTGCTGCACGTTTACCGATGCCCTGACGAGCAAAAGGCATCTGAACCACACATGTTAATTATTTCTGTGTATATTCGTAGTCCCAGACATCGAACAGATAAATCCTCGGAATAATCTGCCTTTGTCGTAGTGCTGCTAACCACCGTCTTGCATTATGTCCAGTTCATAGCGCCAGCATGTGGACAGTATGGCTACACATGACCTAAACTGACCTCAAATGTATTTCCTTTATTAAATGTTTTTATCCCCGTTTTATATATTGCAGTTGAGATACTTGCTTCTTATTCATGTAACCTATATCGCCCCCCCAGGTGCCCGTTCGGTCCCGTCTGCCCTGTGCGCATGTCAGTATCTGCCTCAGTCCAGCAATGTTTGTTTAGGCCTATGAGTGAACGGCTTTTCAAACATCACCAATGGTGAAGCTGGACCTGGACCAGGTGCTTCTGAGGAGGATGAAGGAGGATGATATAGAGATGGTCAAAGCCCTAATCAAGGTTAAGCGCACAACACGTAGACACACACACACCTATGAGGTAGGCTGTGGTCACACTGTGATGTCCGTGCCTCTCTCTCTCTCTCTAGGAGGGCTGTGAGGGGACAGAGAACCGGCTGGTTCTCCACATCCTAACTCGCCCCCTGTGTCTGTTCATCCTGGCCATCCTCTCCTCCGTGCTGCGCTTCCTGGTGCACTCCTTCATCTTGGCTCTGGCCGTTCCCGTCTTCCTGCTCATCGTCTTCCTGAAGGTCACCATGCCGCGGTCCACCGGGGTGCTGGGCACCAGCCGGCCTTACTGGGACTACGTGGGCAGCAGCCACCGGGGGGCGCAGGAGGAGACGCTGCCCAACCCCTATACCCGCATCAGCGGGAAGAAGCCGCAGGTGAATAAGGTGCGCTCGCTACTGGCCTGTGAGACGAAGGTCAGGGGCGGGGTAGTCTGTAGTGGGCCGGGTGGTCGACTCCTGGCTGGAGAGTTGTGTGTTTGTCCCTAGGCTTGCCTCTAGCCTCTTGGTATTTGTAGTTCTGCTAAGTCGAGATGCTTTGCTAAATGACCTACAACGTTTCTCAGTAGTTTTACTATTCATAAATCTACATTTTTTACTTGGGTATATGTCTTTTTATACTCACTGTATATATTTACTGTATATATTTATATGTTTTACATTTGCAGTCTATTTATACTATTACATTTTCAAACGTGCAGTGCTCTTCATTGTTTTCCCGCTGCTGTATTTGTGCTGCTTAGGTTGTTTTCATCAGCTTGACGTTGCGTTACCTTGTTTACTACTCCCCAGCCGCGGCGTAGACTCGTACCCAAGGAGAAGCAGAAGGAGGCGGAGCGGGAGGCGGAGCCGGAGACGGTGGACCAGGAGAGGGAGCGCGCGGCGGGCCAGGTCTGGCTGGCGGACTACGACGGGGAGATCGCCGGCTGCGTGTCCAGGGAGAGCGAATGGCGGCCGGGCGTCAGGCGCCTCTGCAGGCTGGTGGTGGCCAGCTGGTACCGCCGGGAGGGCCTGGGCCGGCTGCTGGTGCAGGGCCTGGAGCAGAGAGAGAGGGAGGGCGGGGCACTCCGCCTCTACACACACACCCCTTACCCTTCCAAGGCGGCCGAGGCCTTCTTCAGGAAGCTGGGCTACCGCCAGCTGGGCGAGGAGGGGGCCGATTATGATGATGATGATGGTGATGGTGGTGGGGAGGGGGACCAGCTGGAGACCCCAGAGAGAGGTTTTCTGGGCTTTCCCCTCACCAAAGTGTTTTACAAAGACCTGTGATTGACAGTTGGACTCGTGTGGTGGGATTGCGTGTAAGAAGGAAGGAGACCCCGAAGAATACTTTGTTTATTGTAAATGTGGTAGCCTGGGCTACTTAAATGAAAAAGCCGTTATTATTTATTATTGATCTTTATTTGTGCTTGTATTTATTGATTTTATTGGATATTTATTAGAAGATATTCTTTTTACGTAATGCGAACAAGACACCTCATTTAGCCAAATCTAGGATTTAGATATTTATGATGCTTTACATACTGTATGCTTTTCTCAACCATAGCTGTTTATAATGAAGTCAAATATTTTATTAAATGTGTGAATTTCTAACATTAGGTGTTTGTTATTTATTGCATTTTTTTTAAACCCTGGTGTGTGTGTGTGTGTGTGTGTGTGCGTGTTTCTGTACAGGTATGTGGTTTTTATGAATATGCAGTTTCCTTTCCTTGCAGTTTGCTTCCATTTACATGCATCTGCGGAGTACCCGTCTACATGTATGACTAATTGTGGCTTTTACTCAATTTATGTTTAAAATGTATTACAAAAGAAATATTTTGCAGTGCTAATTTGCAGTGTACATTGCACCTTTCAGTATTTATTTGAAGAAAGAGCCTGACTCTTGATGCCGTGTGGTCTGAAGGTGAATGGCAGTTTATGTGGCTGAATGGTGATACACATCATTCTATTTCGTCTCATGCTAGCCTAAATAGGGTTAGCAGCGCTCGCTCTCACAATGCTAAACCCTATAGTGCTGCTAACCACAGGGACAGATCAGCGCTGCATCAGTTGCCACACTCATACAAACTTGTACACCACAGGAGGTTTGTACAGTGTTGATTTGTGGGAAGCCTCGTGAGCACAAAGGAAACACACTTGGTGCTAGGTTTAATTGATTATGCAAATAAGATGTTATGCATATAATGGCAAGTCACCTTGCTTAGAAGCGAGTTAGCTAATGCAAGTTAAATGTACAAGTAGGTACCTTATACAAGTGGGTCGTTTATCCAACACACATACAGTCATCCTCAGGTTATTTCTGCATGACTAGCAAAAAAGCAGACACCTGTTAGGTGGGCCTCAGACCGACCAATCTGTAACTATTATTGTTGTCAGGAAACAGATGTGAGTTCACTCCGCTGGAAAGAAACCCTGTTTGTGACTGTGGTCATGCGCGTCTGCACGGCACGGTAGTCTACTGTATGTGTGTGTGTGTGGACAAGTGGGTGGGTTTCGGAAAGTATGACTTGACATTTCCTCCGGTTTGTTTCTGCCTCAGTCTATTGGTTTAAATGCACATCCACGTCTGCCCATACTGTGCCAGTCTGCTATACACGCACGTGCGTGCGCACAGTGCACCAGCAGTGGCCTGGCACGTGAGCGTTCATGTGTGACCGTGAAATGACCTTGGTCAAATGTGGTCAAAGCTAAAGAGCCGAGTGGGAAGTGGTCAGATATAGTTTGTATCTAATGCAGGCCAGAATGGTTAGCTCCCTCTGTGAAGGAAAAGACACTCACACACAGCCAAAGTCAAATGACTGCAGCACGACATGAAGACAGCTACAGTTCCATCCAGCCATTCTCTCATGCAGACACACGAAAGTCAAATCAGGCAGAATGTTGCAGCACCGCAACATAATATTAGATGCATTGAGATGCATTTGTCTTGGATCACATTTAACATAGACTGTGCTAATGACATGCTCAAGCAGCTAGCTAGGACGCACACACACGTACATACGCACAGTCAGGCACACACACAAGCTCCAAAAACAGCCATCCCGGGAAAGGTGAATTCCCCCGACCACAGAGTGCATGAGAGGGTGAGGGGAGTCATGGGAAAGCAGAATGGCTTCATGCAACACCGCCGGACAAGTGGCAAGCAACAGAGCTGGAGTCGACAAGCGTAAAACAACATCCTGGTTTTGGCTAGCAGAAATGACAGCATCCAATAGTTCAAAGCCTTGTGGGTGAGAGTTATCCGAACACTGCGGTCGGTCAGCTGGCCGCACCGTCTAGCAGAGAGTGGTGGGAGCGGTCATAGCTCTGCTCTCAGATTGACACTGCTTGGGAAAACCCAAAATCACAAGGCCCTGAGGAGGTGTTTGCAGGGCAGCCAAGGTCTGGGGCCGCCCATGGCTCCTCCAAATCTGGGGCCGGGGGGGCGGGGGGCGGGTGGAAAGGAGGGGAGGGAAGGGAAGGGCAGGGCGGTTAAAATTGCCTGGATCAAGGCGAGAAGGTATCTGGAAGTTCTTAGTTTATGATCTGGGAAAAGCAACATGAAGGAGCTGGTGAGCTTTAAGGGTTTGGAAATTTCCGACCAGTTGGCTTCATTTGTTGACGTATGCGAGAAACTCCAAAAGATTACAAATCACATCAAACACTCCCAAGATTCATATGTGGTCACTTTGATTGTTTACTTGAATTCTGCATTGTATCAATTTATAAAACCTTTTCTTGCCTTAACATAAAACAACTAAATAGTTTATGTTCAGCTCTTAATGGCAAAAATGTTCTTTACCACCACACATGTAGTGTACTGTGATCAACTGAGAGGTTGATAGTTTATTTATATTCTTATTTATAGGTAGTTTATTTATAGCTTTATAATATAACTGTCTTTGCAGAACACAATTCACATCAAGTCTTAATTTGCATTTCCCCTCCCCTCAACATATTTTGAAAAATCTCAACACCCAACCAGCGATGGTCTATAATATGCACAGGCTGTTTATGTTTAGAGGTTCAGTTTATGGTTCCCTCCCTTGAAATAAGCCCCCTCCACCCTCACCACATACACATTACATCCATTTGACACCAACATCGGCTGATTCACTGTGAGCAAAAAAAGTCTTTCGAAATGATTAGCAAGCTAGACAGGTGAGCAATATGGATAAATTCTGTTCATGCGTGTTCTGTTCTGTTTGATGCATTACAGTCAGTTCTTTACATTCAGATGATGATGAGTAAATTAATGTTTTTATAACATGATATGGGATTACCATTTTATAATGTTTCATACAGAAAGGGTCATATCAATTAGGACACAATGCCAAATTACCGCTGCATCTAAAAATAGGTTTTATATAGTAATCGTCTCACTTTCTCCTGGTTTCACTAAACGCGGTAAGAATGAAACCGAGACTGAGTGAATTAGTTAGTCAACTTTTGACTGTCCACCACTAACAGGTGAGAACCACGAGTTTTGTGCAAACTATCCATATGTAAAAAAAAAAAATATATATATATATATATATATATATATATATATAGACACACACACACACTGTATATAGTATGGCCCCTTTCATACAAATTGTATACAACATTATATATATTTTCCATTTTACTATATGTTTTGCATATGCTTAGTACAGCTATAATGGTATGTACATACAAACAATGTTCATATGTATGTTCAATATAAAGTTTATAAATGGCAACATTTAGTTTAAAGAGAGAAGATTACAAATAATTAGCCTCATTGCATAGCTGCTTTTGACACACTGGTATGGAGTCACGGCACTTATATGCCCAGGTTGCAAACCAGGCTGTGTGGTGTTCAGTTACTCTAACTAGTGTCACGTTAATGATGTTGTTCCTGTTTGAAATAGTGTCCTTCTGGCGCAGAAGAAATTCATCTTCCACTATAAGAATATGCGCTGGGCAAGGGGACGCCATGAGACATATCTCTGCTTTGTCATTAAGAGGAGAGTGGGGCCGGACTCCCTGTCCTTTGACTTTGGACACCTCCGCAATCGCTCCGGCTGCCATGTAGAGGTGAAGAGAACGGGTGGGGATGGTCTATATAGGACAAATGTATAACATTATAAACGCCCTTTAATTAATTTAATGAATGAATGAATGAATGAATTAATTAATTATTGGACAATGTTTGTTGTCCTACAGCTGCTGTTCCTGCGCCACTTGGGGGCGTTGTGCCCTGGCCTGTGGGGACAGGGGGGTACAGGTGACAACAGACTCAGTTACTCCATCACCTGGTTCTGCTCCTGGTCCCCCTGTTCCAACTGCTCTCACAGACTGGCCCAGTTCCTCAGCCAGCTACCCAACCTCCGCCTGAGGATCTTTGTGTCCCGTCTGTACTTCTGTGACCTGGAGGACAGCAGGGAGAGAGAGGGCCTGAGAACGCTGAAGAATGCGGGCGTGCAGATAACCGTCATGAGCTACAAAGGTGAAGGTTTGTGTGTGTGTGTGTTTGGGAGAGACAGAGAGAGAGAGAGAGAGAGAGACAGAGAGAGAGAGAGAGAGAGAGAGAGAGATGTTGCTAAACATATTTTTAACTAACATAGATATTTTTTTATTATCAGACTATTACTACTGCTGGCAGACCTTTGTAGCTCGCAGAAAAAGTAAATTCAAAGCATGGGAAGGGCTGCACCAAAACTCTGTTCGCCTGGCCAGGAAACTCAACCGCATCCTCCAGGTAAACAGCTGAAAAACACAGCACCCATTGGAGAATATGCAAATATACTGTAGTTCTGCTTATGTTCTTCCTACCAAACCATGTCTGAATTAGGATGGCACATGACTTACCCAGTTCAACCTATTTCTCTTCCAGCCTTGCGAGATAGAAGATTTAAGAGATGCCTTCAATCTTCTTGGGTTTGAATGTGAGCCATAGTAGTCCACATATAGACCCCCTGGTGCTGATGAAGGGTATTGGTAGCCACTTATACCCTTGGTGCTGATAATGGGTGGCATGCCCACTTCCTTTGAACTACTGAGAATTCAACTGATCTGTCATATAAAATATTTTGTAGCCAATTATGTTTACATTTGCCACATCGTAGCCTATTTTGCTCACATATTATTGTAATGTTTAAGATGAGTGTAATAAAATAATATTTTGTAATAATATTATATCTGATGTCGTGTATATATTCTTGTAGGCATATTTAATGAATTACTAAATGGTTTTAAACGTAGCCTAATGTCACGTTGACAGTCTATTGCTGCGCATATACATGGTATATTACAGTACGATCGCGTAGGCTACCGGTTACGGCCATAGATAGGCACCACACACCGACAACACCGATTGAATTAAGGTAAGATGGCGACCGAGGGTGAGTACGAGTCGGTCCTATGTGTGAAACCTGATGTCAGTGTTTACCGAATCCCGCCGCGAGCTTCGAACCGGGGTGTCAGGTGAGTCGCAAATGCCTGAGCAGGCCAGACAACATCATTTGACCTGTTTAACATCTGATGCAGCGCAGGGAAATGCGGGCAGCCGGGCTGAATGCATCCTCACATAGTGGCCGTGCGTGTTGATGGCGTTGCGCACCTCTAAGGTCACACGATAATCCACCGTTGCGGTGATAACCAGTAGATTGGTCAATACTATACTAAATATTAAAACATCATTGCATTTACACAGTAGCCTACAGTAAACTCACGATTTCTGGAAACCTGTCACGGACCACGGTCCGTTTGTGCTGGACAGTAGCATAGAATAACACGTCAGAGGATTTATGTTTACAATGCGTTGACGTCAGTTTAATGCTTTTCAGGGTGAAACTGGAAACCGCTGACGATACTGTATAGGCCTGTGTTGTGCTTAAAGTTAGCCAGTTACTAGGCATATGTTTTTTAGTTTTATACATCTGGAGATTCATTTAGCAGTTGTTTGACTGTCAGCCCCTATGATTCCTCAGTCACGCTTAGGTGTTGCAGTGCTGACAGTGGATTATTTGTCCTTAGTTTACTGGCTGGTGCATTCACTTGACATTATGCCATAAAGCAGATATCACTTATGGACAATACTCCAACCAAACAGTAGCCTTGGCCTGGGTCTCATGAGACATGCATGGTTAACCTCAAACCACACAATGCTGACTATTCTATGTGATATAGTGATTAAGAGTGACACAATATTCCAACCGTAGGTCAGAATCAAATGGCCATCTAACATCTGAGTCACATTGCTTTCTGACATGAAATATCCAGATGTTTATTGTATTGTTGCACTCCTCAGACTTTCGCTATTCAACAACACACAAACACACATGCACACGCCCACGCGCACACACCGTTTGCAATTCTTATAAAACCCCACTAACCTGTTCACCTAGAGTCTAGGTCCTAGACTATACTCTCTGGACTTTAATTGGCTGTGTGACTTCAGGGCAGCTGATTGGAAGCTGGATGCTCCTGATTGGACAGGACGCATGCGTGTAACAGCCCGAGGCAAGATGGCCTACATTAAACTGGAGGACAAAATCTCCGGTAAGCAATAGTAATGAGCGCTAGACTTCAACAAGTCAACACATTGCATCTGTGTGTTTTGAAAATTAAATGCAGTAGGCTACTCTGGGCCCCCACAGTACCACAAGAACCTTGGCTTGGGTTTAGCGTACAGTAGCAGTATAGGGATGGAGCGATATATGATATTATTGTTTATTGCGATAATAATACTGACTAAAATTGCATCGTGGTAACAGTCCATTATTGGGATAATCATGAATATCCTCAATTAAGTATGAATAGACACACACAACTTGAAAAAAACTGTGTAGCTCACATGTGCAGTCCAATTGTTTTGATTTACTAATTTATTCATTAGCCAGCATCTTTGCCCATTGTGTACACCACATACAGAATAAATATTGGATTTGTTGAAATACTGGTTTCAAAACAAAAGGAATCATACAGAAAAGATATTATGTCATGATAATAAAAAAATGTGTTAACAAAATGTCAGATATAGTGATTCCAGCATGTTTTTGTGCCATATAAAGATCTTAATAATTTAATAAATAATCACAGTAATATCGTCCTATCACAATTATTTTGGACATGACATAAATGTTTCATATCCATGCCTAAGTGTAGCAGCCATGGGCCTTCCTGGAGAACCAGACGTTGTATAATGTAAGACTGGAGCCAGGGTGTGTATTCCTCTTCAGAACACTGCTCATTGTCTATTTCAGCCTCTCCCAGTGTGTTGCACTGTAGCTGCTATGCATTTGAACAGTCAATACATCCAAAACTATACTCCGCTTGAGTGCCTTGTTTTTTGAAGTTGCATTACCACTTAGTCACTTTTCATAGTGGTTTTCTGCACCTTATTCCCGTTATTCATAATTATTCCTCTGAACAAGAGCACCGGTGGATACAATTACAAGTGGGATACCTGAAGCACTCCTGCTATTACTTTTTTCCTAAAACATCCAAAACTATAGTTTGTTGATTTAAAGGCAGGGTCAGTCATTCTCTAGAACGCTTGCTAAATTCAAGCTCAAATCAAAACAATATTCCTCAGCGCCCTCCATAGCACCGGCCCACACATCGAAACACATTGTGAAGCAAAGCGTAGTATATGGCTTTGTTGATGTGAGCGATGTTTGCTACTGAGCTATTTACGGAGCCAGAGCTGTGTAGAAGTATCTGATTCTTTATTCAACACGCACAGAGAACAGTAAGCTAGCGAAATGCAAGGAGATATTTTAGTGAATTTCACAACATTTGTATTATAGTATCTTACAATTAGCTTGCAATAGCTGATTTCATCTTTAAATTGGGACCCTATGCGCCTCGAAATGGATTCCCAAACAATGTGAAGGTTCACATTGACATGGTAGCTATGCTGTACATCGGTGAATGCTTTAGTGCAACTGAGACAACCACATGGACCAGTGGACCTTCTAAGCAACCCATTGTGTCCTGACTTACAGGGGAGCTGTTTGCCCAGGCTCCAATAGAGGAGTTCCCAGGCATCGCCGTAGAAACCGTCAGCGACTCCAGCCGTTACTTTGTTCTACGCATCCAGGATGATAGCGGTGAGTGGAGCACTACTAGCGATAAAGATAAAGATTGCCCTGATGGAAACATTTGAACAGTTTTTACTGAATGAGCCAAAAGTCTATTCTAGTTAAGTGACTTTCCTTGCGAGAAGTCAAAGTATTATATGGTTACAGCATGACTTTATGATCTTTGGTCCTTGAACTCCGTTTTAGGTCGCAGTGCTTTCATTGGCATCGGGTTTGGAGACAGAGGCGACTCCTTTGACTTCAATGTTGCATTGCAGGACCACTTTAAGTATGTATTGGCTTTCTCGCAGTACGCCAAATAAGGCAATTCTAGTAGGTAGTGGCGTCAGCACAGGTTTCATTGTTCTCGTTTGTGTATTTGACGGTGCTGTTGATTTTCCCAGGTGGGTGAAACAAGACATTGAGATGAGTAAGCAGCTTCCTGACTCCAGCCCTAAGCTTGACCTAGGATTCAAAGAGGGCCAGACCATCACTCTTAATATAGGGGTAACAAATCATTCTATTAATGTACTTTTAAATATGGCTTTTAGATATTCACACATTCACATGCGTGCAGGGCAGTGGTTCCCAACCTGGGGTCCACGCCCCCCCTCCGGGGGGCGCTAGAGTTCACAGGGGAAGGCGTTTTATCTCATTTGCTTTGAGGTCAAACATGCATTAAAATGTTTGACTATAATTTAATTGTAAAATTTATACATTTATTAAAAATGGTATGCAAGGCCAATCTAAAAATAATAGCATATTAATGACAGAATAATTTAAGCAATAGGCTAATTCTTCTTCAAATAAATGTGCACGTCATTTGCCCGCCATCAGCGGGGGTTAATCTTTTTCTGGGGTAGGCTCCAAGGTAAAACAAAAGGGTGGGAACCACTACACTGGGGTACAGTCCCAATGTGCTTCAATGTAAAGACATTGTGGAGTAATTGCATCTTAACAGAGAATTACATCACACTCCCTCTGTTTGTGTTGCAGTCTGAGTTCTTCTGTTCTTTGCTTTCATAGCCCGTCTGGCCATGCCTGCGCGCGCATGTGTGTGCGCGTGCGTGTGTGTGTGCGCACGCATGTGTCCTATAAAGCATTTGTTTTGCTCTTCGATGTTTATGCTCTACTTTGTTATCATCTAGTGGCAGCTAAGAGATCATACATTTAACTACTTCCCTATGTAACATTTTCAGCAATCTAAGAGGAGAGATAAGTCCCGCTCACAAGGTCCAGGTGGGCTCGGCCTACTTCCCCCGCCTCCTGGGGGCAAACTTGCCCCACCCCCTTCAGCAAGATCCTCCAATCATAACACACAGTCCTCTCCAGGGGCAGGTGACACAGGTTGGCCTCATTTTATCTTCTTTTATTGCTAATGACCAAGCTGTAAATATAATGTTTGCATGATTTCAGATAGAAAATTCAGGTGTTCATTTTATTTATTTTGTCTTGTCAGGTTTCTTGCTAGACTTGGACTCCAGTAACTTCAACTCGGTTGCTCCAGCCAACCCTACCGCCAGCTCTGACCTATGGGGGGATTTTGACTCTGTGTCCCAATAGTGAGGGGGGATTCTTTCTTATCCGCTCCCCTCTTTTCCATTGTGTAAAGTCTCCCAGCAATCATATTCATAATCAATCATAGCAGTCATGTTTCTTCCCACGCGACAGATGAACTCCGCCACTGGCATCTGTCAGTTGAGTCCCTCAGCGCTGTTCCGTCATACCAAGACACAGATCTCCCTCTCCAACACCATGCCTGACCTGAACCGTACTCAGTTAGGTCAACTCTCCCCTCATTATCATCATCTTTCCTCCCTTCCTACTATAGCAGTTCCGTCTTATTAAGATACAAACGCAGCAGAGGTCGTCATAGAGATTCAGCCATGTGATGGCTTAAGATACCGAGGATAACCATGCATTTGGCATTCTTTATATCTACAAATGCAGTTTATGTACAGGGAATACTTACGTGTACATATTGTCAAGCTCAAGCTATTGTAAGTATACTCCATGTTGATTCGTGTGTTGTTGTTTTTTCTCTCTCTCTCTCTTGAGAGATTACAGGGGTGTGTAATTATGCACTGATTGACACTCTGTCTAGGTGGGAGGTAGTATCACCTTGTGTCTCCAGTATAGGTTTTAAGGCTATAGTCAACCATAGCTAGTGTCCTGTGCAATCTGTCTGGCGCACCCTACAGCCGCACCCATGCACTGAATAAGGAGGTGTGTTAAGTTATATCTAACTGAGCATTGATTCTGGAGACTGGGCTCCACTACATAATTTATACCAGCTGCTGCTGTATATCAAAGCACAGACGGGGAGGTAGGAATTATGCATGTGATATTTTTCAGGATCATTCAAATGGAATGGATGAGCTTATTATATCTTAGCCTATGGAGGAGAAGAGGCCATGTTTTATTCCATGTAATGTCATCTCAACTTAATGTGGCTCTGAGGACTGAGACTATTTGAGTCATCCAGGTCACGACCTCTCCTGTTCAAGGAATAAGGCCTGTTTTGACACCGCTTCTCTCTTTTGAGCATCAGAATTAGCCCATTAGCTTACTGATGAGATGTTCAGACCTTGAGAGAAACTTACTATGAGTGCTATAGTCCTTATGTATTCTGTTGCTAACTATGCCCATCCCTGTTAAATTTAGTATTTTGTTGTGATATGGATATGGAGGAGCACATAAGTGTGGTGACATTTTGGCAGGTTTACTAATGTACTGTATGCTGGGCTATACATGTGTGTGAATGTTTATTATGTTTAAATACTGTTCCCTATGCATTCCTCCCAAATGTTAATTGTATAGCTGTACTGTATGTAAATGTGTATGTATATTGAAATGCAACAAATATATATAAACACTATCACCAACAACCAGCTTTCATTGCGTTAAGTTATTAGAATGGTGAGAAACTTCAATGAACAATGCATGCAGAAATGAATGAATGAACACAGCTTTGGAAGTAGAAGTGTCTTTATGAATGCCTTAAAGAACATAATAGATTAGATTTCAAATTTAAAAAAAAGTGCTGTTACAGCAAAATTATTCATCAATGTTGCTACAGGCCTGTCACTACAGTACGCTAAAATGGATGGTAAACTATGGAGGACATGATCTGTGTCCGACACCACACATGCTTTCAGTGCTCACAGACATTTACAGAAAAGAATAGACCAATACTGTAGGAGTTAGAGATATGACTCAGATATGTCTGTTTGTGTTTGAGCGTCCCAAGATACGCCAGGTGATCATCTTGGACCCGTCAGACCTTGCTTGCCCAGCTTTTGGGGTTGCTACGGCGACTGCGACATCGCTTGTAATTCGTCGACCTCTGAAGGCGCTTGGGCCATCCGGACAACTCTCTGCAGTGTTCAGCTAGTACAAGTGGAAACAGGTACGTATTAAAGCATGCCTTGCACTAGAAGGAGTTGTGTGCATTAACTGCTCACTGCAGATATGCAAAGGTGGGCCTGGTACCCATGCACCCAAAAATGGGAACAAATAGAGCTTCATCCAATTGCATGATGTTGATTTGCATTCAATGCCAATTAGAGGCCTATAATTAGATGCCTGAAATTGGCTCATTGCAACTGAGGGCTTTCATGGTTATTGTAGGTAAAATACTAATAATACTTAGGTATATGCATGTTTTCAGTACATGCAATAAGGATATTAGGATATGATGCAATATATACAGAAATGTCACACTTAACTTACGAAATGTATATCTGACCTTTCAAGTACTCGTCGTGGTCACATACTGTCCTCATGCAGATCTCATTGTTGATCAGATAGACCCGGGGCAGGCTGGAAGACAAACATATATGAACTGACAGAGTTGCAGACTGGTTTTATTGTGAAATTACTGAAATGTGGTTAGTCTAAATACTGTAGAAACCCATCAAGTCGGAATAAGCACTATTAATTGATTATATTCATTACAAAATACTAGTGATTCCGAAGCAAAATTATTTTAGAAAAACTTGGACTTGTGTGCACCTCTGGTCTTCACCCCAGAATACTACAGTGTATCCAATATGTGTCCAAGACTGTGCCATACAGTTGTATCGCGTGTAAATCTTTCTGTTAAAGGTTACACTTCACCTATAGAAGCACATGGTGCCAACACATCGTTTGATTGGCCGCTGAACAGAGTACATGCGAGTGCACGGGTACATCTCCTCCCTGCAGTCTGCAGACAGAGTGGGCAAGGGAGGTGAAGGATACATACAATGATGAACTACTGTAGATAGATTGGCTCACAATGAGCAGATGCAGCACAGCGCAACTTAGGAATGGTGTTTCCCTAGAGAGCACATGTTTATCCACGGCAGGACTTCAGAATAAATCTCCCAGTCACTCACTGGACGGCAAATTGGTGTCAGGTTCCTGGCTGGTAGTCTCTATAGAGGAAAAGAAACCAAAAAAAATCAGCCACAGGAGGAAAAATACTGACCAACAGCAGAGATTCATAAGTTGACAGATGCAACATACAGAGTAATATGTATTTTGATCTAAAGTGTGACTTGTGTGAAAGACGCCTTTACCAGTCTGCTGGGCTTGGCCTACAGTTGTGAGGGCTGTGGAGCAGAAACCACATGAAGGGAGCGTTTCACAGCATAAAAACAAACACGCCGCGACTCAAACGTAATTAAGCAGAATGATTTGTGTGTTCTGTTTGGCGCGGTTACCATGGAGACCACAGAGGAGCAGGACCATTGGAAGGCTGCCCATTCCTTCGTCTTGTTAAGTGACAAAACTTTACGAGCTGAAGGAAAACACGTTTAGGTGATTTCACAAAGAGGAACTGTTCAATATCCTCCAGCTCGCAGCTGTATATATCCATTTTGTGGTTGCATTTAACCCCATGGACTCTTGCATGGTAATGTTGGGTAACTACCTGATGTTGCTTATTAAAATGTTCGACTAGAAACTAGATCAAGTGTTGAGCTACTGAGCCAATGTAAGAATAACATTATATAACATGATACCAATAGTAAACGTTTCAATTTTGCTTGCTGTGGCTTGATTTTAGAATTGTGTTACACAACTGTCCCCATATTGTTCTCTCTCTCTCTCTCTCTCTCTCTCTCTCTCCCCTTCTCCTTCCCCCCACAAGATAGGCTCCCACCCTGCATCATTCCTCTCGTGATGTGTCAATGTTACTCGGTGTCCAAGACATGAGTTCTCTCTAAAGAATGTGTTTTTTTGGGCCCTATTTGAGCGCTCCTTACCCCTCCCTCGTTATAGTCACACATTCTTTTCCAGCTTTCTTTTCACAGAGCATATTAATGCTTTTCTTGTGGAAAAACTGTCACTGGACAGTTTTGCCAGAAGTTATGAGATGCGTTTTCCTCTCTGACGGGCAGAGTGACAATTTTATTGATACATTCTACCATGGATGGTTCTACCAGTTGGCCTGGTGCATGCATGTTTTGCAAGCTTGCCATGTGTTTATTTTTGGTTACTATTGTATCTTTACAAAAGCCACCTCTACTAAATGCATTGTTTATATTCTATTTACTTACTCAGCTAAACAGTCACACTCAGATATACAACTCCTCAGTTAAATGTTATTTTGTGTTAGCATGCAATTCACTGATGATTCATATAAAGTATAGGCATATATATATATATATATATATATATATATTTCTAGATTGGATCCATATATTTCTTTCAAAGTGTATTATCTTATTATAAGAAGCATTATTGGTTTGTACTTACAACTTTTGCTGTCGTCCGAAAAGCTCTTTTTTTTGAATGTTTAGTCTTTTCTTCTTTCCCCTCTTTTCTTCTCCTCCCTCCCTTCCTCCCCTCTACTCCTCCTCCTGACCTCTCCTCTTCCAGTATAGTTTTCTTGCTCTCCGCTGCATCCACACAGTCTTGTACAAATTTAAAGTGTCCTCTTTCATGTTAACAGTTTGTCTTTTGTCCTTATTTAGAATGTACCCTGGTGTTTCAAGATGAACTTGGGAAACTTTTGACAAATGCACACTTTAAGGGTCCAATAATAATATTCAACAGAGTATATTGGATATATGGATGTATTTTAATTAAATCAGGAGTCACTGAAATATTATGTCTTGTCAGATTAATGACATTCTCCTCAGATATTTTTCAGTAATCTCGTGTGCACACACACACATATTATATACTGTGTAGTAGTCTGTAGATGTCAAGCAAAGGCTTCTGCTTCAAAAAGCCTTACATTGTAATACTTCATCATAACCAGCAGGTGGGGCAATGAATACATGTAAATACATGTACAGTAAATGTAAAAAAGTGTCAATAGCCTATACAGAGTATATGACTAAGCTATAATGAATGTGGGAAAAAACTTAATTCAAATACAAACTGTATGAACCTAATCTGGATTTTTATTCAACTATGCATTAGTTAATGTTTATTGTGAGTAACCCATGATGTGAGTAAAGCCAGACAAAGGTTTTTTTTTTTTTAATTAAATTAAATTAAATTCAGAATAATTGCTGGTCATATATTTAGGCCTGTATATGCAATGCCCAATTAGTAAATAATCCTTTATTAATGTTTTCTCCAATCTCTCACAATAGCGCAAACGAGAATAGCATGTGACACCAACATTCTCTAAAAATAAAAAGTGTACCTATCACTTTGGTCTCTTTCAGATGATTTTACAGAAATGGATAAATCCATAGTCCTATACTAAGAACAGAAGGGTTTTCAATGAAGATCTTCACTGCATTTTCCTTTTAGTCTTGGACTAGGCGTATTCCATGTCTGTGAAACTGGCCTTTTGTGTTGAAAAGTAGGCCTTCATTGGGACCATAATAACTGCACGGGGACAGAAACCTGATGCTCCGCAAGCTTCCATGGACTTGAACAACATACATATTACCAAACATACCCACGGAGTCACAGACAAGGAAACCCACTGGCTCCCTGCGCCACAGGCGGTATACTCATTTTCAACGGGGACACTCATCAACTCATTGACATATCTAGGGTACAGCGATCCTGGGCCGAGGGCTTACAGAGCACCCTAACTAGAGCTGCCGGGCGAGGCCGATGACAGCTTGACAGATGTAGGTAAAGGAGAGGTTTGGAAAAGGAGAAGTAGATGGGACAGCTCAGCTAGGACAGAAGCTGATGAGGAGAATTGGAGCGTGGCCAGAGAGCAAGGCAGCATGGGTATAGGAGAGACATGCCAGATAGTAAACACATGATAATATGGAGCCTTGTTTATTAGTCCAAGGGAATTGCTCCCTTTGCCTTTCCACCTGCCAGCCAGCGCTGTCTCTCTGCACGCACTGTACCCCGTTTTTACCCCTACAGTCTCCTCCTTGTTCAATTAAGCAGATTGGTTTGTGGGATTCTGTATTTCACCAGCATTAAAGTCAAACATACTGCGGGCACTCTAAATGTTTTAGTTATAAAAGTTACAACGGGCAGTATTCCACTGACACCTGATGCTGGCATGCACTGGCGTGAACTCTCTTCCATTCAACACACTCTCCACTTAGTGACTCTTTACAAAGTGGATCAATGGACATTTACTGCACATCCTCCTCCTAGAAATTTCCTATGAGTAAAAGAGTTATAATTTGTGGCTATAATGGTAAATCAGATTGATGTCTTTTAAACTGCTGTATACTGCGGCTGAACCGTAATGAACATGGCGGTTAGTATGTATATATCCTCAGTAAACTGAGCTATGAGGGATCAGTCCATGATGATGATGCCAGAATAGTTTGCTTAGCCGTGAGAGATTCATTTCTGCCTATGGGATATTTGAGCTGAAGTATTTTTTTGGACCACTTAAGTCATTCATCCATCTCTTTTTCCAGCAATTTGTCTTCGAGCCCATTCAATCGGTTTATCACATATCCAACCTCCATCTGATGGTTCTCAGTGCTTAAATACAACCATCACTCTTTTAAAGATATTGTGGGTGTTTTTCTGAATGATCCATGACAGACTACAATGTACAGAACAGTGTCCCAGAAACAAGAGCCCTCATAACAGTAGGCAATGTCTTGTGCATCAGTTACATCACTAGACATGAAACAGAAAACCCTTATCCTGAAATGTCAATTCTGATCTCGGGTACAAGCGGCCGAAATGGGTTTTCTCAGAAGGGTGGCTGGCTTCTCCCTTAGAGATAGGGTGAGAAGCTC
>JAODTR010005495.1:0-11362 GCA_025399935.1 Amblyopsis rosae
CCCCCGCGACCCGACTCTGGATAAGCGGATGAAGATGGATGGATGGATGGATGGATGGATGGATGGATGGATGGATGATGGTATAGAAAAGGTGGGGCGACCATGCACGTAGTGAAGCCCGTAAAGTAGGGGACGCTGTTGCAAAATGTTCGACATGCGTGTTAAAACCAAAACGTCTGAAGTAAACAAACTTCACATGATGAGCGTTTTGTGGTTTTGAGTAGGCTCTCGTCAACCAACAAGTTAATGTCAGGATTTTTTGAGACTGCTCGAAATGTTATACCACGTCCAGTAAAAATAAGACATTTTGGAAAATCTTTTGACATTTTAAGACATTTTCAGCTTCACCTTAAGTTTAGAAAATCGAATTTAATACTTTTTATTTTTAACTTTTCAAGGATTCGCAGGGACCCTGGATACCACTACACCCTTGAGAGGGACCCGTGCAATATAGACTTTGGTCTATATACCTGGCAGGAATCCTGGCACATCCACAAAGGTGATGATGGGTATGTTGAAGGCATCGCAAAAACGCACAAAACGGGCTCCTTTCACTGAGGAGTTGATGTCCAGACAACCTGAGCGCACACAGAGGGACAGAACATATTGAAAATGTTTAACAGAATGCCAAAATGATGAAGACAAAACATTTTAACTCTACGCATACTGATAAATAGTCAATCAAACACAGATAATCTATGTATTGCTGGCATTATCACATTGCACTCAGGCATCCATAAAAATAACATTTTATCTATCAGGAGGACATATATCCAGGTACACAGTGATGTTCCATATGGTTATGGTAGCTGTATATGGTTTAATTCCAAAATACCTTATACCTCAATATGGAGAAAACCGGCACAAACACACACAGAAAGACGTTGTGCCCTCTTCGTCCCTCAACTCACCAGATGCCACTTTGGGCTGGTTACCCACGATTCCCACTGTGCGTCCATTCATGCGGGCAAATCCCACCACAATGTTTTTGGCATAGTTGGGCATGATCTCAAAGAAGTTTCTCTCATCCACAATCTAAATGACAAATTGAGTCGTAATAAAACTTTAATTTGTATAATTTGTGATTTAGGTATGGATGTGTGTGCGTGTTACCGTTTGAATAATATCCAGCATGTCATAAGCTTTAGTTGACTCGAAGGGGACAATGGTGTCCAATGCAGGTACTGGTCGATCACTGAAAGAGTACAGGAGAGCATGAATGGCCTAACCACACTTAGACTGGGACTGCTGGGAGTGTACTATGTGTACTATGGGAGGGTGTACCTCGGGTCGTGGCACGCAGTGACAGGAGCTGGGTCTTGGTTGCTTAGAGGGAGGAAGTTGAAGAAGTCTCGAAGGTTCAACAAAGCATCGATGTCATTCTCAAACGCACGGTGAGCCACTCCTAAACACACAAGATGAATATTAGTGTGCCGTTGACATATCACTGCATGCCATCAACAGCAATAGCAGTTGGGTTTACAGTGGGTTCTAACATCTGTGGTGTAACATCTGACCGGACACAGCCGTATGTGTCTTGGCTCCACCAAGCTCCTCCTGAGTCACATCCTCGTTGGTGACAGACTTGACAACGTCAGGGCCGGTAATGAACAGGTACGACGTGTCCTACACACGAAACATTTAACGTTAGAGATACAAGTATAACTACCCAGTCAAAAGCATCAGTCACTAATAAGTTGTTTTAAATAATACATAAAGTCACAAATGTAACATTTCAACATATAGCATTTCATTATTTCCATACAGTACTACACTATGGATCTTCATACCTTGACCATGAAAGTAAAGTCTGTCAGTGCAGGTGAATAGACGGCCCCTCCCGCACAGGGGCCCATGATGAGAGATATCTGGGGAACAACGCCTGAAGCCATCACATTCCTCTGTAAAGAGAGAGTTGTGGATTCAGTCTCCAAACTGAAACTACTGGATAACTTCATGTCAAGTTCCTAATAATCTCACTGCAGTTTCCTTGCCTGACTAGAGGATAAGGCATAAAGAGTATTGGTTGTTTCCATGTGAAATGTGGGCCTTGTAGGAAATGCATAACTATATTTTATATTAAGGAGATATAGAATTTAAATGTACAGCAGATGCTTTTATCCAAACCACATTGTCAATAGATGAATAGGTGCTACACCAACAATTGTAAACCAGCAACATTCTGTTAGAATAGCTATAGCATCACATCATCAGGGCTAACACCATACTGATATTATTCAATCTTCATAATAGGTATTTGCTAACAGCCTAAATAAGAAAGTGCTTATTCCAGGAATGGAGGATTACAGAGGGATTGAAGGATTTTTCTGTTGTAATAATTAGAGAATGTATCACTGTCACCAACCAACATCACTTAAAGCATACATTGTTTAAATCCCTTTAGGTTCCAGGAATTTCACCTGCATGTTTTGGTCACACTCAAACCTGGCCTTTGGTACAGACATGTCAATGTGGCGCAACATTAAGTGGATGTTAGGCAAAGGGGAAAATACACTACTGTGACTTTTATACCCACTTGGAAGATATCTGCATATCCGGCTAGTGACTCCACTCCTTCCTGGATCCTGGCTCCCCCAGAGTCATTGAGCCCAATGACTGGGGCTCCAACCATCATTGCCTGATCCATAATCTAAGCAGAAATATATGTATATTTAATTGGTGCTCTCTTGTTCAATATACAGTATAGCTGAGGCGAAGAAAAGCTAGGTAAAAAAGGTGGATTTCCCCCCAGAGATGCATTGTTGACAATTAGTCTGCCATTAATGTGTTTGACAGCATGAGGTTCACTTCCTACCTTACAGATTTTCTGTGCATGAGCTCCAGACAAGCTACCTCCAAACACTGTGAAGTCCTGAAGTAGGGATGGGAGCGAGGGCAGGAGGAGGTAAGAAACATGTAAAGTGGGAAACAGACAGCCAATACCATGTACTACATATAGCTATAATGTAGCATTTTCTTTACCTGACTGAAAACATAGACCAGTCTGCCATTTATCCTACCCTGCCCTGTCACAACACTGTCACCTGCGAACTAGACAGAGGTTATCAAAGTTGCTCACATGTTGAATGCCGCCTGCACACTCCAAACACTGTGTTGTTGTGTCCTGCAATGTTACCTTGTTCTGTTCTTGCTCCATTCCAAAATCAGAGCAGCGGTGCTCCACAAACATATCATATTCCACAAATGAGTCTGGGTCTAGCAGTAGCTCTACCCGCTCCCTTGCTGTCAGCTTACCCTGCAAACACACATTATTACATTATTACGCTGAATATGCATGCATGCGCCCTCCGATTTTCACACCAAATATTTTTAGAACGCTAATAGGCCACAAGGGCAAGTCATTAATCGACGAGTGTCTCTTTAAATAAACACTCATTGATTGTGTCATCTAACACACCATCAACAAAAAATACACGTTTTGTCATTTCTGGAGGCAGTAGAGGTAGTAGTGAGCCCTGTTGGCATTCCCTCGATAACTACAGGTCGATGTATTTGTATATTTGCTACATTCACCCGTTTGTGCTGGGCATCAATCCTTATCTGACCTCCCCCGACCAACGCAGCCTTCCGTTTCTTGTCAATGCGCTCTTGCACGGAAAGGTGACTGGCGGCATACCACCTGCAGCTATGTTTCACACTCGGCTGTGCTACTGCAGAAGCGATTACGCTGTGTTTTGCCTGAGCGAGACTTCTGAGAGAAGTCCTTAATCCACTAATCAGACCGCAGCTGCTTCGTGCCACAGCGAAGGCCGCCATTTTTTTGTGCTCTCATGTGCAAGTGGATGAAAGACAACGATTAAACCAATTGCAAATGCGTGTAATTTCTTTCAACCAATCAGAACTAATATTATGAGCGGAACAGGCGGAACTTGGCAGTAATCAAGTTTTCAGTTATCGTAGCCAAGGTTCAGAATGGTGAAATGTTGACTTAATTTTCATATGCCGGTATTCCGATTTTAAATGTCATGCAATTAATTTCAGCACGAGGCGGCATTTATTTAAGATGAAATCTTAAATCTCTTGAAAACGAGATGGTTCATCTCAAGAGGTTTTTCCTAATAATACATTTACAATAAATACGCTTGTAATGAAAGCGACATTTGGTGTTAATAGTAAATTATGACACATAATACTGTATAAAATATAACCAGTTCCAAAAATGCAACTTCACTGAGTGAGCGACACTCGTCACGCAGCAAACGCATTCAAATTAAGTTCGAAAATGTTTTTGAGGAAGCGAGGTCAGTAAAAAAAAAGCGAATTGAATGTAGAAAACGTTCGGTCCGCTGAACGCACCCTGGATGTCAACTGAGGGAACTGGATGCATTGTGGGTGACGTGAACTTTGAATATAATGTTAGCAATTTGCTGCTAAAAGTATTCACTTTATAAATTACACGAGGGACGCATTTTCATGCAAATAATGTGGCAAAACGTAATTGAAATGTATCCTATCATGTATGAAGTTAACAAGGAAAGTAACCATGTGAAAATGACCCCTATCTAACTTCCTCGTACCAGCCTCGTACGCACTGTAACCAAGGTAACTGCAAGGGATCTCGCGTGATCACGCTTCTCGAGAGCAGTTATTGAAGAAAAGTGGAATATGAAATGACTGAAGCGTGTGTAAAAACAGCTAACTATATGTATATCAGCCAACGTTCACAAACTATTATATTAAAACGCAGGATTGTACTTACCTTACCTACTGTAATTATGCCCTGGAGCAAGCTACGAGACCGACATGCTACGGACCTACATATACATTCGCTAGCTATTTAGCTTAGCCATGCTAATGGTTACAAGCTAGCTTTGTTTACATCGAGTACGCGCGTGGGATATTGTTTATTGTTACTTGTGCTATTTCGCTTTCTCAACAACAGCTCCTTATTCTGCACGCGATCTACGTGGAAGTTGTTTAGCCATATAATATATATAGTTAACAGTGGCTACCGTACACTTTTTTGCGCCGTTTGATTGATTTTTATAAGCTAACGCTAGCTGCCTAACCCAAAAACCATGAGTCGATAGACTTTAGTTTACAGTTGATGGTAATGATGCGATTCACGTAAACAACACAGTACCTGTAACTACGAGAGGGCAACGGACTGTACAATACTGTAACGTCAAATGCTGCGAACATGGGGCACTGGTGAAAATGAATGTGAACAACCGGCAATGCTAATGTCGGATAGCTATTTATCAAACTAACGTTTTTTCGTTTAGTGGGAACTTTTCATCATGTTCAGTTGTGTGGATTATTTGCTGATATGTCTTTATTGACACAATCGGAGGACCGATTTTGCTGGTAGGACTTGGAACAGGATTTTTTCCACACCACGTCGCTCTCCATTCACCCTGGACCCTGGCTAGATCTCGCCGCATAGTGAGTGGTTGGATATTTCCCGGGCCTTGTTTTATCGGGGCTGCGGAGTAGCGATATGAACCCTGTCAATGCGACCACTCTGTACGTGTCCGCAAGCCGGGCCGTGCTTGAGTGTGACCCGCGGAAGCCGAACACCTTCGCAGATGTGTACAAGCTACTACCTTTTTTCCGCCAATCCCTCGCATGCCTGGTTTGTGGTAAGTAAACATATGTCAACATACATTATAATTTCACAGTAATTGCAATGTGAATATTTCGCCATAATGCGTTTGTGCCGTTAGCCGTTTTTCATGCAAAATAAGGTGACATTGGGGTTCCCTGCATAAATGCTGTTTAACGAGCTCGGGGGGAAAGGTGGGTGTTTTTGTGTTCACACTACCGTGGTATCCTTGACAACCGGGGCAAGCAGCAGCTGGCCACCTAGTCGCTAAGACAGAAATGAGCTCCCTGCTTTGACTTGACAAGAGACAGATGACTCCTGTTGTGCCCGCTAGATAGCCATGTGTATCCTATTCATAGCTGATTGACTTAACTCCCCACGCTGAGTAGTCACAGACAGACTTGGCATTGTAGCTTTGCCTAATGTTACTTCAAACGATCTGGCTTGACTTACTGGTCTGGTTTCATTCAGCAAAATCTGCAGAGAACAGCAACTAGTCAAAATTACTCTATTTTATGTTTGTTTCAGGCAAAATGCTGCAAGACCCCATTGCACCTACCAACTCAGAGTGTCAGCATTACGTTTGCTTGGGCTGTAAAGGCCAGAAGATGCAGATGAAACCATCGTGCAGCTGGTGTAAGGACTACGCATTCTTCGAGGAGAACAAACAGCTTTCATTACTTGTGGAGTGTTACCGGAGCCTCTGCTTGTACATCATTCACTCTCCGTTGTTGCAGCCAATCAGCAGCCAAGCGGGAGGTTCTCTCGAGGTTATGGCCTTGCTAGACGAGGTGCTACTTTCAAGCCAGGGGGAGGCGGAGACCGAGCCGGAAGAGCTCCTTCTCTCGGACGAGGTTAACTCTTCAGCCCCAGAGTCCTTTACTCCCACCGAAGCGCCGCCCGTCCCCGCAGAACTGTCATCCGACCCCCAGAGCTCGTTTTCAAACCCCCCCTGTTCCAACGGCTCCCAGGAGTACAATGGTGCCGAGCTGGAGGACTTGCCTCCATCGTCCCCAGAGCTGGAGGTGTGTGAGGTGGTAGAGGAGCAATCCCAAGGAGACCTCTCCGTGTCGTCTGCCTCCTGCGGGGGGCTGGAGCTGAGCCTCCCCTCCGCCGCGCTGGAACCAACGGATTCCGCCGTGTGCTCGTTCAGGGACGGGGACTCCAGCGGCACGGAGCTGGAGGAAGGCGAGGTGCTGCTGCTGAGCGTGGAGGAGGTGCTGCAGACGATAGATCCCATCCAGCCCGGCAGAGGCTCCCCGCACGCGCAGACGCACGCTCAGATGCGCACGCAGCTGGACGCCGCGCACAACTACACGCAGACGGACAGAAGTCGCACGGGCCAGGGCGCTAACGCGGCGCCGGCGCCCCCTGAGGCCCCCGCAGCGCCACGGCCGCCTCCGGCGCGGGCCAGCCGCAAGCGCTCCCATTCGGAGAGCGACAGGGAGCGAGTGCAGCCCCTCCCCATCTCGTGCATCCTGCAGGGCTCCCCTTCCAGGACGGACGGCGTGACCGCGGTCCACGCGGCCCCGCCGGTGGCCCCTCACGCGTACCCCCCATCCCACTCCAACGGCGTGGCGCCCAAGGCCGGCCGCCCCATCCCCCACAGCCACGCAAAGGGGAGCAGGAAGCACATGGAGCAGATGGCCAAGAAGCCCCACAGCAAGGGCCGCAGCGGAGCCGCCTCCAAGTGTAAGGAGCGTAGCAAAGACCAGAGGCTGCTGGTGGGCTGTCTGGTGCCGCCCAGCCCTGCAAAGCCCCCCTATAGGAAGCCCGTGGAGAAGAAGGGCTGCAAATGTGGCAGAGCCACACAGAACCCCTCGGTGTTGACCTGTAGGGGGCAGCGTTGCCCCTGCTACTCAAACCGTAAGGTGAGACCAGTCAGGATTAAATGATGCCCCCATTCTAAACTAATCTGGCCTACACACACACATAATATATCTATTATCTCATTATAAACCATATTCTGAAAGCTAATATCACCACTTCCTTGTATTGCTCAGGTCCCCTGCCTTATTGAAATGTCCTCTTCATAGTGTTTCATAGTTTGTCATAAGTAAATTACCCTTTTTGACCCTAGATGGTATTAACACATTGTTGGTGCCTGCTGCAGTGTTCCAGTAATCTCTTGCTGGTCCTGTTCTCTAGGCATGCTTGGACTGTATCTGCCGCGGCTGCCAGAACTCCTACATGGCCAACGGAGAGAAGAAGCTGGAGGCCTTTGCCGTGCCAGAGAAGGCTTTGGAGCAGACCAGGCTCACCCTGGGCATCAACCTCACCAGCATCACGGCAGCCGCAGCCCTCCGCAACCCGCCCACCACCAGCATCCGCAGCAATACCCTCCTCAACGTCTCCACGGCAACCGGATCTCCCGTGGCCACAGCCTATCTTTCCGCTAGCCCGCCGCAAGAGCCCACCTTTGAGGACAGCCTGGAACTGCTGATTGGATGAGAGGCGGGACCTCCACGTCTGCTTTCAGAGTGTGAAAATGCCAGCTTAGGTGCTGGCTGAACGTGACCGCTGCTCAGCGTGAGTCGGACTGTCAGGTGACCTACAGCACTCTTCCCTCGGGGAGGGAGAGGATGGAAGGCACCAAAGGCAGCTACAGATCTGTCCCGCTCCATCCCGGCCTTGTGTTGTGACACTAGCGTCGGTGTGTGCCAAAGCCTGTCGCATCTGCCTGGCTGCCTGCCAGGGTGTGCCCGACGCTTACAATACACACACACAGGTTGTCGGGCTCCCTGGCTGTGTTTCAGAGGTGCTTTTTGTTCTCAAGATACAGACATGTACTGTACAAGGCAATAGGAACTCAGACCAAGGTTTTTTTATGTTTTAGTGTTCGCTATTACGGATGTTTGTGTGTTTGGTAGATATGGATATAATACTTGGTGCGTAATATCTAAAATAACATATCTTGGTTTATGTTCATTGCATTTTCCATTATTCAAGTATTAATCCATGTCAGTTTGTTTCAGGCATACATTAGTTTCAGGAAGACCTTTACTAACCCTGTGTGCTTTCTCCCGTTTATTGTGAATGAATCTAATAGGTAGTCATTAGAGCTCTCCTTGCCGATTAGACTGTCCACCTTCTCAGGCTCTCCCCATCTTTCTCCTCGTAACTATTTGGTGTTTTTGACGTCTCACTTAATCTAAACTACTGTCAGCAGCTAATGAATTTGTCTGAATGAACCTAACTGCAGCCTAGGGAGATAATGTCAAAGCACCTGGCTACCTCCAAGGTGTGTGTGTGTGTGCATGCGTGCCTGCTGAGATTAACTGTTATGTCAGCAGGCCAGGATATAAGCACTTAGTCTGATTGGTTGGCCAAATAACATCTGGAACGTTTCTTGGTGATTGGTTGGCCAAATTACAACTGGAACATTTCTTGGTTACCATAGCAATAGTAGCACCACAGGCTATACTCTCAATAAGGAGCCTTTTAATACTCACATCACTTGATTGATGCGCACACAGTTGTTCACAATATTGCCATGTATAGGCTATATTTGTACAAAATGATTGCAGCGTTGTTTTTTGGTTGGACATTTGTATGTGTATGTGTGTAAAATGAAGCCATACGTTGTCGTTATCCAGACAAATAATCTTCTGAGTGTCCACCCAGTTGTAGTGTTCCAAATGATCAGAGACCAACTCTATTTTTGATACTAAGTATTCAAAGCTCTTTATTAGTGTCTATTTTTGGTTAATGCACCTTGAAGCCCTCATATTTCTCAGAGGCTGCGCGTAATCTGTGTTTGTGTGAACTGTCTTGCCTATATGTGTAAGCCTGTCCTCTTATCGTGACCAAAAGGTGATTGGCAGAGGCTGGGACACTCACCAGTCCGACACGATTGGCTCATTATTCATAGATCACGAAAAAGGGGGTGTAGTAACAGTGTAATGAGCAAATACGATCTTTCTGTGTTCGTGTGTCTTTCAATGTCATTTTTTGGGCATTACTTGAAACATAATTAGTAATTTTTTGTTACGTTTTTATTATGTAAAAAAAAAAAAGACTCCTGTTTCGGGAGAGAAAGTCACTGCCACATTAAGGATACATATAATATGACATGGATTAAATGATAGTTTTTTACTTTTTCAGTTTTGTGTGTTTTGTTCTGTTGGTGTTACTGATGGCGAAGGTGTAGTGTGCTTGTGCGCAGACAGTAATGCTAAATTAGTTGGACACAGCAGACACAGGCTAACAAACCATTTATTAGGCCTACATTACAATTTATATATTTGAGTACAGTATAGTTTTTTCATATTTGAAGTTGAAACTGTATAACGGTACATTTAGTATACATTAAATGTTCTCCCATCCAGATGCCAATGACCCAGCTATGCCAGTGCCACTAATTTAATGTGGCACTTATTACAATTTAAAAAAATGTTTATGAAGATTTTCCTTTCTTTGATATGTTCTCCCCTTCACTTGCCAATTACCATGCTTACTGGCCCAAATACCTACTGTACCAAGATAAACCCACCACCCACAGCAACTGTACATGACCACGTCTACTGACAAATAATTAAATAATGGTACAGTTGATGAAATGCTACAGTATAGGTTGAAGAAATGATCAGTCTGTTCTTTCAGAAGTCTATCTTAGTTTATTGATTTCACATTTAGGCCTATAGCATAAAGTAAAATTAATGTAAATATCCATATAGTCCATCCATTCTCAAACACTTATCCGTGGTCAGGTCACGGGGCCGCAATTCAAGCAGATCCTGAACTTTCCTTTCCCGAGCCACATTAACCTGCTCTGACAGGGATCCCAAGGTGCTCCCAGGCCAGTGTGGAGATATAATCGATCCACTTAATCCTGGCGGAGCAACACTGGCTGTGATGGAGTCCATGCAGTTTACATGCCTGCTCTGTGCAGAACATGCCAATCAGAAGATATATTATTTCCACACCCTTAGAGTAGCCTGGAGTATGTCGTCCCAGAGGGGCAATTTGGCTTGCATAGCAGGAGACCTGAGAGAAAGCCGCCAATACCGCCCATTTAACACCTGAATAGATTATTTGTTTATTTGTATTGTAAACATTACACATATTCAGTAACAATATCATCATACAATAGAGCACATGATCACAATATTTACATTTAAAAAGTAGAATGCAAATAGAATATCACAGGGTCTCTTCTAATAAAAAAGAAATAATACTACTGTGTCCACTGTCCACACTCCCTGTTGATTTATTTCATAGGGTGAATTTAAGGTATTGGGACATAAGGTGATGCAACAGTTAAGTAATTAGTCATGTATGGTCATATAGAGAGCCAGTCACTTCCACCTTAGTTTGGAAAAAACATAGTCAACAGCGAGAATAACATTATTTTTAGATCCTGTATGAATTGTGACACGAAGTACACACGGGTGGATCTTAAAAATGTCCACCAGTATCACAATTATGGCAGTATCAGTACATATATAGGCTAGTATCATGTCATAACTACTTAGTGTGGCAAATCACTATAACATTATGTACAGTATAATCATGGCTATTACATTATGGACATGGTCACATGACTTGTGAACACCAACCCAGACCTGAGCACTATTCTGGTGGAAGGTGGAATAACTGGCACACACATTTCTAAATTTCTGACATTCTATAATAAAACCCATATATATTTTGTGTTGTTGTTCACTCACAATGGCCTAATCCTTGACACATATTCTCATCAGATGTTGTATTTTAGTCCTATAGTCTCTCTCTCTCTCTCTCTCTCTCTCTCTCTCTCTCTCTCTCTCTCTCTCTCTCTCTCTCTCTCTCTCTCTC
>JAODTR010005496.1:0-11361 GCA_025399935.1 Amblyopsis rosae
ATCATCTGATTCTTAAAATTAGAATATCTATATTAAGTCATTTTACTTTAATCTGGGGCTATAGATTATAAACGCTTCAAATTCTGATCTCCTAGTGGCTGATACTGTGTCTCTGATGTTTTCAAATCACACAAAATGTGAAACAAACTGTTTGACTGCTTGATTTATCATATCAGCAATAGACCTAAGACAAGAAGGCCTACCCTGACCCACAAGAGAGAACTTTAATGAACAGTGTGCAAATGGCCTGAAGTGTGCCAGGCTTTTGCTGAGGAGTCTTGTCCACATAATTTGTGAATATGCAAATTAATGAGCGTGATCTGGCATCCCAAGTACTGGGCTAATGTTCTTCTTTAGTGCGTAAAATGTATTTTCCATGTCAGGGGTCCATACAATGTGTCCATGAGAGTCTGTGAGCGTCTCAGCTCTCAGAACAGAGTCAATATCAGGCTGGTCCAATAACTGCAATAGTTATCCATGCCTGTCTGTGGAGGAGGGACAGTAGGGGTTTAACAGTTCAGGGACAATAGACAATGTCCAGTTTTGAAAAAATGACCCCAGTATGAGACAGTGTCTTTGCAATCTTGGGGCTTTGTTAGAGACGCACAATGTCCTTTCTTTGCTAGAACACCTCAGTTGAGCAACAGAGTTCATTTTGTAGACTTTCACTGATGGGGATGCGATGAGATCATAAGCATACTGATATTGTTTTCAAAGCATATGCATCTCACTAGATCTCTATAATCCGCTTCACTATACATCGCAGAACTCTCTGTACCCTTGGGGTAGTCTTATCTTATTCTATTGCCTTCCAGCTAAAATGTTGAGAAGAATGCCATAAACTCTGGAATTTACTGGCAACCAGGCCATTTTCAAGTCAATGTCTACCATTAGGAGATTTACAGGGGCCACTATATACACAATAGTCTAATTCAGCTACTGCTGAAGGTGACAACTGGTATTGTCTTTACTTTTGCAGAGGTTATTTGCATTCCTTTTCAGTAACTTTTGGGGTAGGGGCAGAGAAAGCAAAGCCTATTGTTTTTATGTTTAGGCCTCGACTTTGATCATTATCATATGGATCTGGGTTGAAATACATTTCTCAATCTGGTTTGAAAAACTATTTAATTAATTACTCTATATAAATGTCTACAAATGTTATGTGCCAATTACGCTTTTGGTAAAAATGACAAGGAATTCACTACAGCTACCAAAAAACCTAAAACCTAAATCTTGGTGTAGTCATACAGGTGATACTGCCAAACTAATGTGTGGGACTGCATTGATCATATAGGCTAAATCTTTTGTCCAAAGTCTTCAATGGATAAATAGGTCTCTATCAGTAATTGTAATTCAATTTGTGCATATAGACATGTCAATAATCTTTAGTATCAGAAATGCCATAGTAAGAAACCGTGCAATGCAAATTGTGCCATTTTGTTTAATCTCGATCATAATCTCATCCAAAAATATATAACTGTTTGTAAATCACATGTTAGTAACATTTTCTCATGTCTGTGATCACAGGCCAGAATATGGTTTGATTGACATATCTCAAGTCTGAAACATTATCCTTAGGATTACTGTTAATTACTGTATTCAATTTAATGCATCTTTCCAAAAGTCAAATAGGTAAGTCTTGACCCAATGGGACAAGAGTGCTGTACTATACTATATACTATATACTGTGGCTATTTAATCTAGTATTTTGTTATTGGTGCAATAACCTCCTTGTGGCCTCCCTATTGTGGCTTTGTTGACTCAGTTTATAAAATTTTACTGACTGTTAACTCATACCCCTACCCTAATGACAGGGCTGGGACTGCCTTTTGGTTTGCTTTCCCACTGTCATATGGCTTCTGGACCTCAAAGTATTAAAACATTTTCTTTATACCTTTCAAACACATCCTGTTGACACCTAGTAACAAGCAGTGTGACTATATTATCAAAAGTTTCTCTAGGTCAGCCTGCATGCGACATTCCATAAACAGTACAGACACGGGGCATTAAGCAATTCATATACGTCTGTATTCTACTGGTGTTCATGGTTTTAACACTGTTGTTCCCTATCATCATTCTGGGAAGATCAATTTAGAACTAGGTTGTGCTTTTTTACTCATTCATCCATCATTGCTTTGGCCAAATTGTTCTAGTTATCTGCATGTTGGCTAGCTATATCTATTATTTACAATTTAAGGACATTCTGGTTATGGCCAATTGTAACTTTTTCATTACCTTATAGTAGTCTTACCACTGACTATATTTTAGATGCTATTTATTTTCAACATCTATATAGATTTATTTCTGGGATAATTCCATTTAGCATTTCTTAGAATCGCTCACATCTGGAGTGAGTATTTAATCAACTATGTCCATTCTATATGGCTCAATAAATCTTATTTGTTTAGAACATATCATAATAATTGCAAGTCAGAACACATGCACATGGGTGCTTCAATAAGATCAATAATAAAATGCAACAATATGAACAAAACATTTTCTATGTAACTTTAGAATTAAAATAAGACCCTTGGAGGCAGATTACTTTATCACTCTAACTGGTCTGTCTTTTCTCAGTGACAAAATATCCCAAGCTTTCTTCTCTGTGTCACTGACAAAGCATACTCTCTTCTTCCATCTACACTTCTCTGACTTTCACACCTAATTACATTTTCTATCTTCCTTTGTTTGGATTTCTATTCATCTTAGCATGTCAGGTGTCATTTACCATTCTGTAGCAGAGGTGGACTTCCAGCATTCTTCAACTTACTTTGCCCATCATATTTCACTTACTTTTAACCTTCTCTAGGAAATGACAGATCCTCACAAATACAACCAATATTAAAATACAATATATACAATGTCACCATATAAAATACAACATCAATATAAATATATTCAAATGCAACAGACTCTTTTAGGATTGTGTTATGAAAATTACCAATATTTATTGAGGTATTTATTCACAGCTTCAATTCTCTGGTCTCTATACCTGGGCTATAACACAGCTACAATACTCTGGTCTCTATAGCCCCTATTTCCCTGGAATTATATCACAATTGGCATTGCAGTAGGATGTTGATGATCTTTACAATTCCATGTTGTCCTCTCTGGCCTAATAACTCCCATATCACAGGTTCTCTGGTCTTTATAGAAGTTACTTCAGCCAGAGGGTAATATTATGATAATTTCCAACAACACAATATTCAAATAAGGTTCTTTTTCGACTTTGTCAGACATCACAAAGTAAGACAAAATAAAGATTTTGTACTTACTTGTTCCGTCGTATTGAAGTCCTGTCGACTACGCCAATTGATATAAAACAATAATTCAGCTATGAGTCGTTGTTGTCGAAATGAATATATTTAATATAAGCATGGTCATGGAGAAGTCATATACATCATGCGATGTAGAAATGCTTCTGGTTTAGTTGAGGCATTAGGAATACATTTATACACAAGAAGGGGGTGGCTTGAAGAGCCATTTACAGCGATAAGATAAGAGGAGGTAATTAAAACAAAACAAAAGGTATGGTAAACAGAGGAAGACATAGGGGGTTACTACTTAGCATCAACACAATGGTTGACCGGTCAATAGTTTAAGTTGTGTTCCCAGGTCATTTAGAGTAGTATATATGGCTTAAGGCCATCTAACACAAGTATAACATACATAGGTAAAGATATATATATATATATATATATATATATAAGCAATAAGATAAAAAACAAAACAAAAGCTATCATTTGGATGTTTGAATAATGCTTATCTAAACGTAGAAAATGTTGCTGCTTGTACCTGACATTTCTTGTAGGCTATAGCCCATACTGCGTCTCCTGGCTGCTCCTGTGTGTTCTGTAATTTACATTGAAAGCAAGAGTAGGCCTACTCGTCTTCTATTTTTTCCACATGTATAGATGTACACGCCTGCCCAACACTCGATCTATTTGAATAAGAAACTAAAATGAAAATCAATATCTTGGACCATATCTCAGTGTATTCGAAAACTATTGAGACAATCAGATATCAGCATTAAACAAGTATCAGTCTAAGATAAGAGGGGCTGCTTGCATCTCCCCTCAATATTGAAAGTAGTTTGGTCCAGTCTGACAAAAACTCACAGAGACAGCGATGCACTGTAGCACAGCAGATGCGGCCAGACGGCCGGCCCAGTCACAGAATGTAGTGTAAAACATTAGACATTTAAACATAAAAACATCTTTGACCAATGGCCGGATCGGCCTGGAATGGACCGGCCATTCAGGAATACTCCCAAACGTCCCGATCGCCAGTCCGTCCCTGTACTACATTATCAATGTTAATACGTTTTATATTAATTTCAGCGCTTAGTGATAAATTGCAAATGGCCACCGAACCCTTCATATACTTTTTGGGTCCAGTTGACAAATCATTTCAATACAACTCTTTGTAATATTCTAGACTCGATTTCTCCATTAAAATTTGTTACGCGAGTTAGGAGGCCAACCCCATGCTTTACAGATGAGTTGCGCTTGCTTAAGCAAACAAACAGAAAACTAGAGCGAAAATGGCGTTCAACAAAACTTAATGTTTTCTATAAAGCGTGGTATGATAGTTTATTAAATTACAAACAAGCCCCATCGGCAGCAAAAACTTCATACTACTCAATGCTAATTAGAACTAATAAAAATAATCCAAGATTCCTGTTTGACACTGTTGCAGATATTAACACAGAAGCAGTCATCTCCTGATAATATAGCTCTCACAGCTAATGACGTCATGAAATTCTTTACTAATAAAATTGACTCAATTCGAAAATAAATTATTGCTTCAACTGAAATTCTAATCAAACCATTTTAGTCAAATAAAAGAAGATGAAATGGTCAATGGCGTGGATATGATTGTGCACTTAGATATGGTGTCCCTTTATACCCTTTCAGAATTAGTAAATACAGCTAAGGCTACCAATTGTTTACTTGATCCACTACCTGGAAAAATCATTAAAGAGTTATTTAAAATTTTAGGGCCCTCTATACTTAATATAATTAATACATCACTCTTGTCTGGAATCGTCCCAATAGCTTTTAAAACAGCCGTGATTAAACCCCTACTCAAAAAACCTAGCCTTGATCCTGAAATTCTTAATAATTATAGGCCGGTCTCGAATCTCGCTTTTATTTCTAAGATTTTAGAAAAAAAATCGTAGCTAAGCAAATTATTGACCGTATGACTATCAACAAATTATTTTAATTATTCCGATCAGGATTTAGAGCACTCAACTCTACTGAAATTGCTCTTATGAAAGTTGTTAATGACTTATTGCTTACTATAGACGCAGATACTTCATCTGTGTTATTACTATTGGACTTAAGTGCACCTTTTGATACAGTGTTACCTGCTCCTTAAGCAATTAAAAACATATCTTGGTGCAAGTGTGGTGGCAATTTCATGGTTTAGTTCTTATTTAACCGAAAGAACACACTGGGTAATGTGAACTCTGACTACAATAATGTTACCTGTGGCGTCCCACAGGGTTCTGACAGTTGTGGTTCTAGAGCCACGCTGGTTCTGCATCAACCTGTGCATTTGTAGTGCTGAAACTCAGCAATCTGGAGTGGAAAAACACAAACGATCGATTTGTGTTTGGCCATGTAAACGTTGTTCAACCCAAAGTATATATAGACAACCCAGTTCCTCTCTGTTCATTAGCTTGCCGTTTGCGTTCATCGAACTCGGGGCGGGCGTTCCGCCTACCCCGCTCCCATTGGAACTGTCAAACCAGGAAGTGCGCTGAACATGTGACCTATGGGAAAGGAGAACACGCCTCAAGCGGGAAGATAGGAATAATCACAACGGGATAGAGTTGCTTTTTGAAGGACTGGTCGCTAAGACTGGACGTTCAAAATGCCCACGCCTGTGTTGAATTGTATCGTTGATTGATCATTGCATTTAATTAATACAAATTCTATTATTTCAAGCCTAAGTGTGGGAGTCCTTTGTTCCTGCTGGCCGAATTAGATCATGACAAAATTGGTGTTGAATGCGGGCATCTAGCCAGTGGAGTATCAGAGGATACCCCAACCAGAGTCTGTGTGTTCCAGATACTTTTACGGGCCCAACTGACGATAGGTAAGCAGAGCCAGTTTTAGAGAAATTATGAAATACAGTTTAACAGACTAACTCCACAATACAATACTACATAGTTAACAGTGTTCTTAAATGTTTAAAAGAATGGATTTCTAACATAATATGTAAAGTGTTTCCAAGTAAATCTCTGTATTTGCTTTACACAATCTTTAATGTTATTATTATATTTTCACATGCAAGGATAAATATCGGAGATACAATTCGAATTAAGGAAGTTGGTACCGGCAGTCTTGATTTGTATATTAAAGTAAGCTTAAGTAGTCTGCTGACTAGTTAATCAAGTTGGTAGTATAGATTTGTATAGGACAGTAAGCTGTTGGAAGTCTGCTTACTAATTAAAGGTCAAGAGTCCTGAATAATAGTTTTATAGTTTCAAAATTTTGTTGTATAAAGATGTGGATCACTGGGTCGGGAGTAGGGCAGCCTGGTCCTAAAGGCGGGAAAAGCCTTTTAACAAAGGAAGAGTGAGATAGGGTAGGTCGCATCGTGAACGTGCTTGTGTGCGAGCGCGTGTGAGAGCACGTGTGTGTGAGTGTTAACGACCTGAGATCGGAGCATGACAGGAAGTTAGATAGCGAGGGAAGTGGTATTGTTTTTTTTTTTGTTCCTTTCAGGAAATAGTGCTTGTTCCCTATTATAGTATTCTAGTCATTGCCATCTTCTGGCGAAAGTTTATTTGCTGCAGCTTATCTGGCTATGTACATTGATGTTGTTATGTTTTAATGCCTACTGTGCGGGATGGTTTCATATTACAAAGGCAGTGTATGTTCAAACACATAAGGGAAGTGGGACGTATAGTGTGTTAGTAGTGATGTTTAAAAGTGAAATATGCACATAGTTTGAATGCAGTTATTTTAGAAGAGAGAAAAAAAACATATAGCACTGACACAGGACACTGAACATAATAATGGCAGATAAAACAACCCCTGTGCGATTTTTCTAATTAAAATAAATAAGACTCAACAGACAACCACTCCCAAAGATGAAGTAAAGGAAACTGATAAAGTCACACATCTCATGAAGCAACGACAAGCCGTCAATAATTACGAAGACCAGAACTACCAGGAGGCCCTACACGCTTACCAACAACGTGGTAATCCGAGATGGGGTGCAAGAAAGTCGGTGCTCAACGAAGCTGACAAAAGACTTGAGCCACACCCACAGAGTCTTCCTCCATCTGATGGGATTGTACAACACATGGCTGGCAGAATCAGACAGAGCTTTGAGTGAGGGACCAACCATCCAAGAATAAGAATGAAGAATATGAAGAAAAGTTAGAAAAGATAGAAGCACCCTTCTCTCACCTGATTACAGCAGCATCACAGGGTCTCCAATAAAAGCCCCTATGTTTGAAGTAAAAAGGGGAGTTTGAGGAAGGAACAATTGAAGTCAAAGAATGGCCAGACATCAAACCATTGGAAAATTATTTACAAGATCTCCTCTGCGAAGTACAAAGAATAGCACAGACTGCTGCCGAAGTCCGGAAAGTCTATTCCACTGACCACCGAAAATCCATTAATTGGATCAGCCCCATGGATGGGTTACAATTGTCCAATTTTCACCGATACCGATCTAGCTATTTAAGTCAGTATCGGACCGATTTCCGATCTCAATATCGTATCGGTGCCATCCCTATCCCACACCACTGCGGCAACAGGGAGAAATTCATCCATCCAACACAAAGACTCACCAATGGAACCAAGAGACTGCAAACCGAAACTCTGAGGCGAGCTACCCCACTGCTCAGGCTATTTCCCTGACTCAGACTCAAGCAGTGGCCTGCCCTTAAGACACTCAGAGGAGCATCACTAGAGTCAAGGCCTACACTCAGACCACACAGAAGAAAAGGAAGAACAAAGAAACGATGGGGAAAGACAAAAGTCAGAGTAGAAGGCCAACTGACCCTGGAAGACCACACAGATGGTCCAGCACAGCACACCTGTAGCCAGGCACCTACAGGTCATGTTCTGCCCCTTGACACATGGTCAGACTCTGGAGATGGAGGGGCTGGAATGTACCCCCTCATAGCATCCCACGCTAACCAAGGTCAGATGTTCGATTAACACTGGCAACACCAGGACATGGAAAACCTGGTGGTTAAACTACCCCCTCTAGTGGGAGGAGCAAGCAAGTGGACTGCAGATGTAGAGAAGTATATAGCAGAAGATCAACTCGCCGTTGGCGACATCCGCTCCCTTGTTCTCTGACTGGAAGGAGGCATTGTCCTAAGAGAAATAGAAACCACAACCACCGTCAACCTGCAACCAGACAACACCCCCTTTAACAGAGTACGCAATGCCTATTGGACTGCTCTACATCACAAATAACCTACCATACGAAGTCTCAACGCCCTCTCCAGCCCAGTCAAGAATGAAGGAGAACCTATGCACGATTACCTCAAGAGAATTGAGGAAGTGTGGCTGGACTGTATGGGAGAGAGACAAGACTCCACTGACGCAGTCATGATGTTGTGGAAAGCTGCAGTAGTCAAACGGCTCCCCTCCCCAGTCCAAGGCTGTCTGGATGAAGTTGTAGGCCTAGCTACGAAGTCAGCGGCTGAATGGCGTGAACACCTCAACCACCATAATCAACGAAACCAGCAAAAGAAAAGAACAGAAGAAGAGTAAGTCAAGTCACTCAAACGTCTTTGTGGCTAGGCCCTTAATAATAAATATAGCTGCAAGCAGCCATGGTCGGGCCTAGCTTTGGGCAAGGAGGCATGAGCAGAATTAAATCTGGCTCACCCAGAGCACCCATAGCAGTTCACCCACCTGGTTTCGCAGCAATCGGCAAGTATGGCGGGGTCAAGAAGGACTATCACACTCAGGGCAACCCTAGCAATTTTACTACCAAGTTTAGCATAAATTGGCATATGCAATTACAATTACATTTCTTTGGAAGGATTGACACATTGAACAGAAATTGTGTGTCAGATGCATGACATGAAACTTCATGATTGGCATTATTAATGAAATCGTAAGCATGGTAACTGGAAAGTCACGGTCACCAAACATTGAGGGTCAAAGGTTCATGAGTCTGAAGGGCTGGCTGAAGATTCATGTCAATTGGTCAAAGCATTGCAAAAACACAGAACAAAATGTGAATGTCATTTAAATTGTTATTACGTCCCCTAGTGGACAAATGTGACAAATTGAGGGAAGCTCTTTAAACCAGGTTGCCACATGTATTTACAAAGGTTTGTGAAGATCAAACATTCCTGTCTTGACAAATAATGATATGTTTAAATAGGCCGCAAAGCGTACATTTATTTCTTGAATGTAGCCAAATGACAATATCCATCAGCATTATTTTATTATATTTAATAAGCCTGTAGATGATCCACATCAAATTTGGTAAAGATTAAACTAATGGACTAGGAAGAGTTTGTAAAAGTATGTTTTTCAGAAAAGCCAAGATGGCGGAAAAGATGACCTGAAGCATTGTGACATCACATAGTGCGAAGGATTGAGGAGAATATCAGGAAACTACTGATATGACATTATCAACAATCTGATAAAAATATTTAAAGATGTTAGCAGATATGCAGTTTGTGACCAGATTTTGACATTATAGATGATGTTGTTCAGAAAAAACAGGAACAATTTTGATGAAACTTCTTATGGAAGGTCAGCACACTGATCAGAGGTTGGTTGTCAAGTTTCATGTCAATCTGATGAGGCCTGTCAAAGATACAGCATCACTTCCTTATTGGCAGTATTTGATGGTAGGCATGATTAGTGGCCACGCCCACCAACCTTCCTGAGGGTCAAAGGGATATATATCGGAAGGGCTAGCTGAAGTTTCATGTAAATTAATCAAAGCATTTCAAAAATACAGCCAAAAATTTAAATGTTATTGTTATTGCGCCCCCTAGTGAAAAAATTTGTCGGAATTGAGAGAGGGGTTTCAGACTAGGGCACCATATGTACTTAGCATGTTTTGTGAAGATCAGACAATCCTGTCACAAGATAATATTTTTAAGTTTAAATAGGCCACACCTCCGAAATGTATTGACCGATTGTAGCCAAATGAATTAGTCTATCAACATTATTTTAATAACGTTTGATAGGCATGGTCTATAGATGGTCCACACCAAATATGGTGAAGATCGGACCTACGGTCTAGGAGGAGTTTGTAAAAGTAGGCTTTTCAGAAAAGCGAAGATGGCGGCAAATCTATCATGACGCATTTTGACGTTGGATTCGGGAGTGTCTAAGGAATCAGCAGAGACTAGTAGTGTGTCAGATTGTTTATTTCTCAATATTCCATCAAATCCAAAAGCAAGTGTTATCAAAAGAAAGTACTATTATTTTCCTTACTTTTCCATGGTCATTGTTGTCTAGCTACAAGTCGTCCTGATCAAAATGACTAACATAACATTAGTAGTGTCATTGCTTTGGCTAAACAGAACGTTTTTTTTTTTTGTATGGTCTTCTGCTGCCATCTTCTGGATCATTTGTGCTATTACATCAAATTACAAAAGAGACAAAGCGTAAATCTGCGCCCCCTTGTGGTCAATCTCTGAAATAAGTTGATGAAATGAAATGTTCCGTTTTATTTTTTTAATTTTAGGAACTTTCACAGAAACTTGGATGGATGAGAAATTTCCAGTTTCATAGATTTTCAATGTTTACAACAGAAGATATTGGCAGTAGAGTCAATATGGGCAATGCCTTACAAGTTCATTGGCTCATAACGTAATAACGGTTTAACCAATCAAAATTCTTTATACAACTTTTTATCAGCATGGTGTGGAGATGAAGCACACCAAATTTCATGTCGATCAGGTTAAGTGCCTCAGATGAGTTCGTTTTCACACCTATTTCAGGAAATGTATATGCAGGGAAAGTTTGGCTGTGGAAGATGCAGGTTATGAGCCCATTTGCTTTAGTACATTATAAGGAATTAAAGGTAACAAAAAGTTTTGATCTGACTCGTGCAGTTGCTGAGATATAAGCAAACATGCAAATGTACTTATTATGGCGCCCCCTTGTGGCCAAAATGTTTCCAATTTAAATTGTACTATTCATATTTCATTCATATTCTTATATTCCACACTAAATAAGCATATAAAGTTTCAGTACAATCAACCATTCCCATCCATCCATCCATCCATCCTCTCCCACTTATCCGGAGTCGGGTCGCGGGGGCAGCAGCTTCCGCAAGGGACCCCAAACTTCCCTTTCCCGAGCAACATCATCAAGCTCTGACTGGGGGATCCCGAGACATTCCCAGGCC
>JAODTR010005498.1:0-11361 GCA_025399935.1 Amblyopsis rosae
CATACATACATACATACATACATACATACATACATACATACATACATACATACATACATACATACATACATACATACTGATATTAAATCTGCAAGAGCTTGAATTCAGTGCAATACATTTAGCACACAATCAAGTTAAATAAATTTCAGGAATACCAAAACATTAGTGCAACCTCAAGTTTAGCAGTACCAACAAAATCATTTCACAGTAAAATGTGTGCACTAATTCTATAAGCCAGGAATAACTAAAACTAGTGCATTCTTAATCAAATCCAACACACCCATTAAAGCAGATGCATGAACTCCTCCCCTCTCCTCTCATGTTAGGCTGTTTTTGGACAGTTCAGTTATACCGGTACTGTAGAATCAGACCTCTATGACAACACACAAGTAATATGGCCTACAAATTAACATTTGACAACACAATCTCATCAGATCGATGTTTGGTCTATGCGCGAGAGGAAAAAAGAAGCGTCCGCTATTGTTCCTTTATGACAGAGTGACAGTGCTCGAACATGCTTTGTGTTTGCACATGTTCTACAATGGTGGGTACGAAACTAAAGCAGCTCCGCTATTTTTCTCCGCTTCAATGTATCCGTGTGTAGCTTTCACTGTGTCCCGCAATGTTTTCGTTGACACTTTGTACCAATGCATGTCATGCGCTGCATCTAGCAGAGTACCAACGCCAACATTGTTAGCTGCTGCTCGCCTGGTATTTACCGCGCCGCGGTCTATAAGCCGGGCCACGTTGATCTGCTATAGAGACATCAGTGGATGTATTCGGGTAGGAAGGCTACAAACACACTAATTCATCTACTTTTAGTTTAGGATGACTGGGCGCATTCACAGCGCATTGCTGCTTCTCATAGTCCATTGATTGTTTATTCAGATCTGATACAGTTAGCAGGTATATTTTGCTTAAGTCGACGTTACTTTTTGCAAATAGACGCATTTACGTAACCGGTGACGTCGGTTACGTCGACTAATGGTCCCAGCACTACTGGATACAATATTATATTTTGGAGATTGGGACTAGGGATACCAGAAATTTAGTAGTCAATACAAATACCAGTGAAATTCTACAGTTCTCGATACCACGGGGCACACACACACGAGACTCTAACCGTTTATGTAGCCTAGGTAAGTACATTACCAGTTATATAAAGCTCATACCGTTGTATACTGAGACTGCCATCAAATATGAAGTCAAATGTCATCTCTTCTGAGGCTGGGGGGTTATCTACAGTATGTGCCATGGGGTTGGCTACTGTAATATTGTCTGTACAGTCATGGTACATGGTCTAATGTCCGGTGCACATTGAAATCTGAAGTCTGTGGCTTTGTGTGGCCCGCTCGGGGCTCAGAGGAAGTGACTTGGTGCCCGCACGAGAGTGCTCCTAGGGCGGTAAACCTTCACCAAGATCCTGGTCGGCGCTCTGGAGGTATCAGCAAGCGCAAGGTGAAAAAGCCTTGGTTAAAATGCATTGTAGTAAATTACAGCATACATACTTGAATGTCGCATTCACTTCAATGACGTAAAAATGCGACATAGTCCTACATCTTTTACTCGCTTCAAGGCTGTTTTGTTTTACTTTCGCCAGGCGATGTGTTAATCAATGAGCCATTGATGTCACATGACAATAGCGGAACTGCGGAACTGTTAACTTTTTACTCAGCAGATAAAATCTTTATAGCTGGAAACTATGGCTGGAAAGTTGGAAGGCACTGTTTGCATAGCTTATAGTACTGTTGTTTGTGAATGTATTACTCCCTGACAATCCGCCTGGAACGCAAAGTAGCTTACTTGCTGTTTTTCTTTTCGACGAGTGGAGGCGGAGCTGTACTTCCACAGTACCGTACGCATCCAGGTTGGATTTCCGGTACTGTACAAAAACTAGTACCGTCAAGTTTTCAAAATGTTGTCATTGACTTGGTACCGAGGTATCGGTTCTCGTGACATGCCTACTCATTTCAGTCTGTATCATAGATGTTTGTTGAGCTGCAATGGAAGCCATTAGAAGGTGAACCCCACCCCACTAACATCAGTTCATTTAATTGGACTTATACAGTCAAGTTTACGCTGATGGTCTTTTTACACAGAACAGAGGTCTATGTGAGAGCAACTAATGACTACATGCCAGGGGAACAGACAGGAGGATGAAGTGTGACTGGCCTCATCTATGGCTCTCTTATAGCTCTGAGAAATTAAGGGAGGGAGGCACAGAGAGAGAGGAGATGAGCCACAGAATAAAGAGAGAACGTTTCCCCACAGAGGTTTTGTGCATGTGCGTGTGTGTGCGTGCGCCTGGGCGTGTGTGAGAGCGAGTGAGTAAGAGATAGACTCACTGCAGGACGGCTCGGCCGGGCTGACTCGCGACCCTCCTCCTGTTTTGGCTTGACTTCCTGATTGGCTCCTGGCGGGGAGCCTTCCTGCTTGGTTTGACCTATCAGGATGCGTGTAGCACACTTGACAATTACATTTTTTTTTTACTGCGTACAACTGTAAATGGGCAAACCATAAGTCGCTTTACAGAACAGACAAATTACACCATTTTAAGCAGACTTTAGTGACGCATAGCTAATTAATTAAGATATGGCTGCTGCTGCTGCTACTGCCTTGCTCATTTCCTCTCTTCCTCTATCTCTACAGCAGGGCAGCCTCTGCACGCACGGACACTCTGTGTGTGTGTGAGTGTGGTGTACCTCTCCTCTCTGCAGAGCCTGCCTGTGACGAAGGGGAGGACGAAGAGGAGGAGTTGGAGGAGGTCCTCTGCAGCATGGCGTCCAGAGAGAGCTCTGAGCGACGGAGGTCTGGGTTACTGAGCCACAATTAACGAGGGTTCAGTGTAATGATCCATTAATACGACACAATAGGACACATGTGTTGCCACGACAGCACCACACCACCGCTGGCTTACCTTGCTCGTATGAGCTGGGGGCGAGGGCTGAGGCCTGACATCCCTCGGGTAGGAGAGGTCTTCCTCACCAGGGCCGGGGAGATGGACGTGGTCCTCTGAGGGACCTGTGGGACAGTGACACACACACACACATGCACGCAGACACACGCACACACACACATATACATACAGACACATGAAGACACAGACAGACACAGAGAGACACACACACGAAGACACACATACAGAAAGACACAGATACAAACAGAGACACACACAGAAACATAAGAGAGACAGGACATGTTGCTATAATGTAAACTGTTAATCTTGTCTATTTATGAATAATATCCATCTATCCACCACATCCAGCTAGCCAGCCATACATTCGACTAATCTAGAAGTCATTACTAATCTAGAAGTCATTTGTATGTGTGTGTGTGTGCGTGCATGTGTGCGTGTGTGCGCTGACCCTCGGTGGGATGTCCTCCTCTCTCAGCCAGGCGGTCCGGTCCCTATCTTTGTCCCTCTCTCTCTCCCGGTCGTCCCGGGTGATGATGTGCGGGGTGGGCGAGGGCGTGTCTGAGGTGGGGTCAGAGTTCTGCCGGGGCAGCTCGGGCCGGGGGGAGCCTGACCCACCTCCCTCATCCACCAGGACCGAGCTAGTCTGCTCCTGGAGGGACTGGGAGCCCACCATGGAGCACTGGGTCTTTACTGGGACCAGGTGGGCCATCTGTGTGGGAGGAGAGGGTAAAGAAGAGAGCAATGTACACCTGTCATGCTAATAAAGCACCATTTGAATATATATATATAAATACACATATTAGGGCTGAACGATTAATCGTTTTCAAAGCAAAATACATATACTGTATATATATTAATACACACACATATACACACACACACACATACACAGGTCCGTGAGAGAGAGAGAGAGAGAGAGAGAGAGAGAGAGAGAGAGAGAGAGAGAGAGAGAGAGAGAGAGAGGAGGTGATATAAGTGGTGGTGTTTGTCAGTCAGACTGTGGAGACAAGAGATAGGAGGTGCAGGACTCTGCAGGCAGGATGAAACAGATCCTACTGAGAGGCAAGCACAGTAAGGTGACACGGTAAGGAAGGCTCGAGGGAGGAGATGAAGAGTAGGAGAAGAAGGACAGAGAAAGATAGATGTAGGGTAGATAAAGGGCTGGGAGAGAAGGAGGTATAGAGCGGGAAATAAAGGTCAAAAGGGAGAGTGAGAGAGAGAGAGAGAGAGAGAGAGAGAGAGAGGGGATATAATCTTGACAGGTTACGTTGACTAGAGTGGGCAGAAGAACACACAAACACACCTCTTTCCCACTCAATCATCTGTCCAGCCCGCCCACACACACACACACACCTGTGGCTCAGCGGAGTGGTGGATGGGTGGGGTTCGGGCAGGCTGCATGCCCCCACTGCTGAAGGACTCTGAGCGGGGGGGCAAGGAGGGGTCGGAGATGCGGTTGGAGGCCTTGTGCTGCAGCGCTGGGGAGCCTAGTCGGTTCAGCTTGGAGCGCTCCTCCACCTGCGGTAGGTCACATGCGGGCGGCTGTCACTCACACGGCACCACCTGGCACAGTGCCACAACCTCTACACATACTCCCGCCCCGCTGCCCCTGGACGGACCAATAGACAGCCTCAGCATCACTGAACTGTGTGGGACTAACTCTTTACATAGTAACGCGTTATATTTAGGATGTTGTGCTGCATTGTGTTGCATGTTGGCAACGTAAGTTTCGTTTACTTTGGAATACACTGTATTCTTCATTCGTTTTACTGGAACGACCCATTCATTAGAATCAGGTGTGTTGGAGCAGGGAGACATTACACAACAACATGCAGGGCAGCGGCCCTCCAGAACTGGAATTGAACTGGAATTTTTTTATGACTGCTTTTCAAAGCCACTATTCCATGGTAGTGAGATTGAAACACTGCCAGGCTTCCATGGAACTCGTGTGACAGTTGTCTGCTGATCAAGACAGGACCGGGCATGCCTGATACATACGGGAATAGCCACTGCCTGTTGACTGTGACTCCATGGAACAATCACAAACAGGACTCCATGCAAAGCATTTCTTGTTCCAAATCCTGTTACGCATGTTGGTGTAGTCCCACATACAGTACATGCTGACATTGAGAATGCCTTAAGGCTTATGCGTTACAGTACATCACTGCATTATCAAAAGCCCCAACACTGGCGCACGCAGTGTATGGACTATAGAAAACAAACAATAAGCAATCTGCACAATGTCAAAAGGTACTAGAAGGAGAGGTGACCGGCTGTTGGTCTGTGAAATCAAAAGTTAGTATGAACATCAGCATTATCCTACAAGGCGGAGAGAAATCTAGAAAGATCCTAAAAGACTCATCGATGGTCACTACTCAGGAAAACATCTTTTTGTGTCGGGAAAGGCTTTCAAGTGTTTCGTTTTCTTGCTCAATGCTTTCCTGCCGTTTAAGTGTGAGTGTATGTGTGTATGTGTGTGTGTATGTATGTGTGTGTGTGTGTGTATTGCTCATGTCTAACACCTGTAAGCACTTTCCTCCACGCCAAGAGTTTCTCTATTGAGGCAGAACCGGAGTAGGTTAATTGGTACCAGAGCTGCATCTACATGGAGAATAAACCCATAAAACAATAAGATGCAGTGACAGGGAAGTACAGCAAAAGGGAGATTTTGATCCTGGAAGGACACCGCCACCGATTGGCCAATACCATCACCAAGCTGGGAAACGATTGGCTAGTTGACTGACCGTATAAGGAAGGTGAATATGATGGCTCTCCACGATGACTTTGTCATCAATTCAGATGGTTTTAAAGGCTTTCCCCAAGGCATTGTGGGATAGTTGCTGATTGAACGCTGGGATAACGCTGGCAAAACGGAACGGGGCATAATAATATAATGACCTTCACCGAACATGGAAAGTGAATGAGTAGGGATATTTACAGTACATGTAGTCTTATATAGTCTTTACTGTATGTTCTTCTCTGTATGAGTGAATGTGTGTGTGTGTGTGTGTGTGTGTGTGTGTGTGTAATATGTGTGTGTGTTTCTAAGGTGACGGAGGCCTAGTGCCCTGCCACCACAGCTCCCTCATAGAGCAGGGTGTGGGAGCCATGGGCAGAGTGTGTGGGGGTGTTCAGGGGAGAGCCGAAGGGTGACGTGGCAGGGGAGGAGGGAGCAGACACCCAGAGGTGGACCGGGCTAGTAGGGGAGCATCCGCCCCCGAGATGTGTGGGCGAGGGGACGGGGGAGCTAGAGCGCCGCGAGGACATTACGCACTCCATGGAGCGACTGTGACTAATATTGGGGAACAACTTGTGGAACAGACATTCCGGAGAAGACACCAGCTCTACGAAGGAGTGCCTTCTCTCATCCTTCCTCCTCCCGGGCCAGTTAGCATCGGGCACCTGGAGGAACTGAGAAACAGGGTGGGAGTTGGAGCGCTTTTCCCGCGGCAGCATGGCGCGGAGAGCGCATTCGGGGGCGGACATCGTCAGGAAGTCAGAATCTTCGGGCGAGTCCAGGCTCTCCTGGCTTGAGGCGTGCCTGCCCCTATTGAAGACGCCGTTATCTACATCTACATCTATTCTATAGCAGGGGGAGTTTGACCGGCTACGACTGGGGCCACTAACCGGTCTGGAAGACGGGCTGGCTCCGTGCTTCGGTCCGGGAGGACTGAGGCCCAGGAGCTTGTCCGGGGACACTGGCCCCGGCAGGGCAGCCTGGTTGGGGGCAGAGCGTGGCCTAGACCTCTCTTTCTGACCTCTGGGACCCATAGCATATGGAGCGGGGCCCGGGCTTGGAGATCTGACTGCTTCTCTAGTGCCTCTGCTAGGCTGGCATCCAGGAGCTTTGCCCTGGCCATTCTCATTGAGATTATTAACCCTCATCTGACGGAGCAGCGGGTTGATCCCTTGCATCTGAGCCATGTCCCTTGGCTCCTGGGGGTCCACAGAGATGTGGATGTCGGGGAGGATGGGGGACAGGAGCGGGACACCGCTGGTGGGGGATCTTTTAGTGGGAGAGCCCTGGGAAAAAGGGGACGCTGGTGGTTGGTTGAAGTACTTGTGATGCCGTAATGGGTTACCATGGTGAGGCTGCTTCTTCAAGCCCTGAAAGTCAAGAGTCAGACGAGGGTTAGCCAGCCACACACACACGCGCGCACCTGCTGCAAGAAAACAAAAACAATCACATCAACAACCTAACCACAGCACAACAGGTGAGCATAAGACCATTTTAGAACAAGCTAGTTACCATAGTTACTGTAGCCTACACTAAATGCACACCAAGTAAGTCATTTCCCTAATGGGCAGGCCACAATATCTTCTAATTTAACAGTGAAGATCCTGTTAGGGCAAACATGTTGTCAGTCCTAATATGAAAATCCACAGGTGAACCCTCAGGGCAATCAAGGTATTCAATGAATACCCCAAAACTAAACAATAACACAACAGAGCTACTGAAAGTGAGAACTTTTAGTAAGCAGCAGACTGTTCTCTGACACTAACAGTGTTTAAAAAAAATATCTACATTACATGAAGGCAAATGGAGTGAAAATGAACCAATCCCATGCTTTCTTGTTATAGTTTCTAGGCAGAATATACTGGACAGCAACTATGTTACTAGTATCTGAGCAACGCGGAGCATTCAATACACGTATTTATTAATACTAGGGCTGCACGATTAAACTATCGAGATTAAGATTTCCTTGTTCGGGCAGATAGACAACTCTGTTTTCCTCGTCGACAACGTATAATTATTTTTAAAATGGATGCATACTAGCATGCAGAGGCTGACTTGATACAAAATAAAAATTCTTGTTTGGTGTTATTTTGTGATCAGCGACGTCGCAGAAAGGTAGGCTATTGTGAAAAACATGATTGGACTGCACATTCTGAGAACAGGTAGATTTCCAGAATGGCCCGTCAAAGTTACGACCGCTATGTCCGTGGCACCATGCAAAAAATATAAGGAAACATAATAGCCTGGCTTCAAATGGCTGTGTTCACTTTAAACACAGCAATAATCAAATACCTGTTTTACTTGAGCGATCCAAAATCCAAAAGGGGCGTTATGTCTCTGGTAAAGCCAAAATACAGGTTGGAGCATCTGTTATTTGTATCATATAGGGGCATATTCAATTGTTCCTAAGTCCCATTTTAGTAGCCTATAGATTGGGCTGGCAGAAAAGCCTTAGATTTTGCATTTTGCATAAATGTAAGATATAACATTTTGGGACTTTAATTCCAGTGAATTTCTTAAAATAACCTACATATTTATGTAGGCCTATTACGTATGTTTTGTTTTTTCTTTGCTAATTGGCTAAGTGGTTTGATATGACCTTCTACTACATGTCACACTAGGCCACCAGCATCAATTAATGATTTGCTTAAGAAATACAGTAGGTACTCCTCTAACCTATATAATTAACCTAGTGAAACCATAATGATGTTGCAAGCTTCAATTTGACTTTGACTTTGCCGTGATAATCAGTCTGGAGAAGCTTCAAATAATGGCATCTGTGATCAACTTACCATTCAGTGTCATACTAATAGCTACAGGTGTTATTTAGGTGTGACAGCAAAAGCTACTTGAAAACAACAATACAGACAGATGGTTCATCCAATCACATTCTACGTTTTTGTTTTTTTATTCAAAACCGTTTTGATGGACGTTTCCCAGATGGACTTGTGTCTATAAATCCATGTGGCATGTCAGGTTACTATATTGTATATTTACATAAAGTATTTAATACTATAGTACAGAGCACTTTTAAGCTTTGATAACAAAAGGAAACAGAATTGTGAGAGCTGCTTACTATATCGCAATCACAAATCACAATATTTACCAAACTAATCGCAATTATACTTTTTGATAAAATCGTGCAGCCCTATTTAATACCTTCCACGTTCCAAGTGAATAGAAGCATATTTGACACAACCGTTTTTATTAGCCAATCACAGTTTGATTTGGGATGGAGGTGGGACTTTCTGTAAGAATTTCAACATCATTCGACTAATAGAGAATGCCCCACCACGTGACTCATGCTGACTGTGTCTGTGTGAATGCGTGACTACTGTAGCTTTACTGTTTGGGCTTCCCGCAAAACAAGTTGAGCTATGTAGCAGAGGATCGAGTGAACTACCTAAAGGCCTGCATGCTACTTTATTTACAGTAAATGAGAAGGAAAACATTTGGCCACTGAAATGTGATCTACTGTAGTACAGTACCATGCCTATAGTACCATGGGACACAAAGAGAAAAAAGTAAGACCAAAGAGAAAACATTTGAAACGATTGATATTATTTCAGGAGAGGTATCTTTAAGCCAAGATGAAAGCAGTGCCGGCAAGTACCGGTACAGTGCGACGACAATATTAATCTTTTTGTGAGCATTGCGTTTTGGGGGAGGGATTTGAGCGTCAAGAGGCACTGTAATTCTGACCATCGTGATGACTTTGACGCTGACACAATACACACAGTACAGTAGCCTACATTGACGATGGATCAACCTCTTCTCATCGGAGTTCCGTTCCCATGGCAACACTAAACAAATTGTTTGGTATTGGCAGTCGAAAAATGTGCCTGAAACGGATTGCAGAGTTTTTACCTACACTTAAACTGGCCACGCTGTCCTGTCACCTATGAAGATATGGTTACAAGGCCGATTACAGGAGAGAGGCCATGGCGTCGCGCACCAGGAATTGGAGAACAGAGACGCACAGATGGGCATGAATGGGCATTGCCATAGCTGCACTGCCCATAAGTCTTTCATAAGATATTCAGGTGAGGTAGAGGTTAAGGGTGTATATGTGAGGTTAGCATATAGTAGTCTATGCCTATAGGTTCTTCTGATCGCTATAGGCCCGATCACACAGAGATGCCTGGGTCGAAGAGAGTGGCTTCCTGGCTGGGCCGGCTGTCACATTGAGGAACAGTGCGACTCCGAGCCTTGTGCTGAGAAGTTCCGGGTATTTAAATTTATAAGCATGTCTAAAAAAAACAACACAAAAATAAAAAACGAAGCACCAGAAATAAATGCATGTCAGGCATGCTGTACCAGTGGAAAACAATGGTTTTGCTGGGGACAGGTTTCTAGCGACGCGTCTCTGTGTGATCGGGGCCATAGGCAACTTTTGAGTTGTTGTGGTGACACTGGAGGCCGAGTGTCGTGTGTCACGGTTCGCTACTGCTCAAGAATGCAAGGCTACTTACATATCTGGCCATCATAGCCACTTTAAGACTAGAATAGTACTTTCTATGGAGGCAAGATACCCACTATACATAGCTTCATTCATACCAGGGGATTCAACAAGCTAGCATAAGCAAAGTGTAACGTGAGATGGGCAGTGTGCTGCCCCCCTTCCTCGCTAGCCCTGCCTTGTGCCACAGAGTGCATTTACCAGCTCTGTGTGGTGGGGAGTCATACTTTAGACAGCATCCATACAACCTTTAATGGCACTATAGCCATTGTACTGCTACCACTACAAAACGTTCGGGTGGCAACATCGCCAGATGTCATAAAGTCGCCCAACCACAGTACCTCCTTGGCCCAGGCAGGCTTGTCGTTGGGGTTGACGGGGTCTTTGTAGTGGTAATGCTTCTTGTCCACTGGCCGGCCTTCCTGCTGCTGTAGAAGCTGCAGAGACGCCAGGTAGCTCCTCTCGATCTGGAGCTGCCTCTGGAGTCTCTCTGCCTGCCGCTGCTCCTCAAACTGCTTACGCTTGTACTCCTGCGGGGAGCAGGGACACAGGGAGACAGACAGGGAAAGGGAGAGGGGGAGGTGGTGTGTAATAGGTAGGGAGAGAGAGAGAGAGAGAGCAGGAGGAGGATGAGAGGGACAAGTGGTGAGAGATCACGCTAAACAACGCTTGCATTAGACCTGGAAGAAAAAGCTCCCGCTAATAATGAATGGGGTTTGTTTTGTACCTACTTACAAGACCAGATGGGTGGGGTTTACTATTTTAACAGTGTCTAATGACACTATAAAATATTCTATATTCTTCATTTTGTATGCTTTGTACAAATATCCCATTAAAAGACAATAATATTTGACCCAGCACTTTCAATGAAAGCCATGGTTTACATGCAGTAGTTAGGGGTGCACAATATATTGATCACGTTGCGCAATATCATATCGAAAATATTACAGAAAGTATTCAATATGTTGTTTTGTGGAAAGATGCGTCTGCCGGCTGTGTGGCTGTTTGATTTAGACAGAAAAGACGGATGTGTGGCTTAGGAAGACAACAACTCAATGGAGATCAAAGAAGAAACATTAGTGCCTCCTCAGTAGCTTGGAATTACTGTTGTATCAGATCAAAATGTAACACTGCACATCTGACTGTCCTTTGTGTTAGTGTGGGTTGTGTTAGTGCTTCTACGACTGAACCGCGCTGCAAACTGAGAGACTAACGGGGAAACGGATCAGAGAGAATATTAAATCTCTG
>JAODTR010005499.1:0-11360 GCA_025399935.1 Amblyopsis rosae
CATGTGATTGTTGATTAGATAATTGCATTAATGAGAAATTGAACAGGTGTTCCTAATAATCCTTTAGGTGAGTGTAAGCTTAGTATGTCATGAAGCCCTCTCTGTGTGTGTCCTCACTCTCTGTGTCCTAGCAAAATAAATAAAATACAAATACTTTAAAAACTGATTCCAATCAACTCACAATTTGCACAGGCTATTGTTATCGATCTAATTAGATCAATGCTAGTTCCATATTACTGTATAACTATAGTAAGTGATCCACATATACAGTTTTATGGGTGCACCCTGTTTCACTTAAAGTTCTGTAATTTGGTGCATAGGTTATTCTCACACACAATCTATTTCATTGATAACTGCATATGGTATCGCAGTCTTGCTTTCGGTTTGTAGTCCATTTATAGTTCAAGTGGTATTGACTAATCACATGCAGCCAAAACATTTGAGCGTGCTTGTGTGGCATTCAGGCAAGAGCAAAAAGGTTGTACATATTTGCTAAAGTTATCAAGGAAAATCCAGCTATTGTATGATAACTCTTTTTTAATTTTTACAGTATGTATCTGCAGATATCTGAGATTAGCCATACTCAAAACAAACTTCAACAATCTCATGTCTCAAGCTTGGAATCGAAATGTAAACTATAACCAGTTTAGCCGTGGTTGGTCGCACCTTGCATGGCAGCAATCTCCAGCGGTGTGTGAATGGGAGAGTGTGAGGCAATACTGTACAGCGCTTTGAGTGGCCGGAAGGTTAGAAAAGCGTTATATAAATGCAGTCCATTTACCATTTAGTGCAAGGAACAGGGAAGTCTTGGCTATTCCACACCAAAGAAATATTGGCCCTTGCTCCAAGAATCTTCCTCACTCCGTTAGCCCATGTGTTATAAGATTGCTCTCCTCATATTTTTTTCTGCTATTTTGAAACCAGATGCATTTTTTGTTATTTGGATCTTAATTATGATGTGTTTTTGCAAATGATCATATATGGGATCTGTAAACCAGTACCTGTAAACAGTATATAACAGGCACCAGGGATACAAATGCACTAAATCACTCATATATATATATATATATATATATATATGAGTAAGGACTGCTCAGGACCTGCAAGCACATTCACACTGAACACACGGCAGCTCTATAATAGGCACACAGACTAAATGTTAATTCATCTTTACATATGGTACATGTGGGTTAACGGTGGAGTAAGTGATGATGGAGGAAGATTGTTGATATTTGAAATGAACAAAGCAAAATACACCTCTCCCTCTAGGGCCATAGGGCGCTCGCTATGAAGCTCCACCCCCACATTGGATGTGCATTGCCAAGACAGATAGCGTTGTGTGATGCGGTCCAAGGCGCTTTGTTTTCAGAGCCAGGGCTGTGACAGCTATCAGACCGTGAGGAGATATTTCCTGAATCTGACAGAGTGTATTGGATTAGAATTTCTAATCAACACTTGCTAAACACATGTTCACTACTGTATATACCCGTGTAGTATCTCCAGCACATTCAAATTGACCACACAGTGGTGTTATCACATGTAACCTACATGATTGGACCCCTTCTCGGGTTTAATAAGCAGAATTGGGTAAATGCTAGGTATTGGTTGAGGATGTCAAAAGGCCAGGCGTCCCAGGTGCAACAAAACTGGAGTCACGATATGTCAATCGAGAGGCCTGTGCACATTGATACAGTGCAGGGCTTTACACACCCAGACATTGATTACCTAGAACACCTGCGGAAAAGGGCTTTTGAGAACTGCCACAAATATATTTTTTCGAAGTAAATATCTTAAATAAGTTATGCTATACAAAGCTTTATATCCACCTTTTCAGGATGAAAGGTCATTTATTTGTCAAGTATTCAGCTTTGGCAAAATAAAAGTTGAATGGCATGCAGGTTTACAACAAAACAAATAAAGGTTTACTGCCACAGAAGAAATTATTTACAGCGGTTTATTTTTTATTCATGAAAGGTGATAAAGAGCGGGCTAGAATGTCACGAAAAGAGGGCATATGTACACATGGCCAGAGAGGTTAATTGTGTCATGGTGGCATTTAAAACATCTAGGGGATGTATTGTTAAAAAAAAAGAAAAGTGATGCTATTGATTTTCTAGGCGTACTGCATGCAATTTGTGGACATTGTAGTTTCAGAACAAATTACTTAATCTTCACTTATATTGAAGGAACATGCACAAATTTGTGTTCAGAGTTAGCCTATGCTAACAACATGGCGAAATCACTGCTGTTGTGGTTTGAATGCCCCCCCACCTGAGAGCTCCGCTGAATGGATTGCACTTCTCGTGACTCGCTGTGTTTCAAACGTAAACCGTGAGCTGCGGTGGCAATATTGGGTTCTGGAGCTGCTACGGTGTACCTTTAACTTTGACATATCTAACTATAGACACGTCTGTTTTCAACAGGTCTTATTTTTGTCAGGTTCAGGAATATCTACAACACATAACACTGCTGTTTCTTTGCTAACAGCACGGTGCTGTCTGGTACACATAATTACCAGGCTGGAAAAAGCCGGTCTCCTCTTATAAGGTGTGGTGAAACACGCACCATGAAACCCTCACGACAGATACGCTTTTCTGAGAACCTCTTCCCTTCCTCTCTAGGAAAGAATGATGAGACAGACAGGGGTACAGCTGGGCCACTCTCTTGCAATGTTCACTCCGGTGGGCAGAGTGATAGCACCTTCACAAACATCGGGAAAAAATAGACAGCCTGTGTCACTTCACACAGGAGTAGAAAAAAAAAAAGTGGTGACAAGCTATCTCCATGCATATTGATGACAGACAGCCACAGTGGCCGAGGTTTGATTGAACAGTCACACAATGGGGGAAGGGAGGCTACTTCTCATGTTCGTCCATCAATCAATGCAGCAGGCTGCAGCTCTCTCAGCTTTGTTTGAGTGTCAATTAGACGACGTGTTTTGGGTTGCAAGATGAATTTCTGAGGGTTCTGTTTTCCACCGGGCAGACAACATTCAGCTGTGGGACCAATCAACTGCTTCAAACACCAGCAGCACAGATTAATGGTTGGAAAGGGCTGAGTGGTTTACTTTTCAGTTATGCCATTATGCACACTGAACTGGAAACTTTTCTTAAGGCGCATTACAATTTTTTAAAATTCAAATGAGACTCCCATTATACCCACTGTATTATAATGCAGGTCACTGTGCCATGGTAACAAAGTACACTGGAATTAAGTGTGCTAAGACTGTACTCTAATTATTAAAAAAGATGTATGCGTTATTTACAGGGGAATTACTTTTCTGGCAATGTGTATCTCAAAAATCCCAATATAAAATGGTGTTTAATATATGAGATTTACATGGAAATGTTTCATTCAAATGTTGATTTCTTGACATTACATGCAAGGCATGCATAGATGATCAAGGCTAATTTTCAGTTGTGAACTATGTTTTAAGTAGTACTATATTTGATCTTGTCAGCATCATACTGGAGCTACATGTGTGGTTTAGGTGTTACAATAGTGAAAGCGACTCAAAACCAACCAAAAGCTAAAAAGCTAAAGCCTAAACAGGTTTTAACGTACATCTGAACTGAAGAGTGTTTCTTCATTTAAATAAGAGCAAAGAACGGCAATAAACTGCACTTCTCGATGGAAAATGTGTTTTCAGTCTTCTGATTGGCTATGGCAAGAGTTTGATTTAACAACTGACTCCATCCAGTCACCTGCCAAGTATTTTCTGAAAGTGTCTGCCCTTTTCAAACAGTTTCATTGGACAGCTCCCCAGATGGCTGTGTCTAACCATCTGATGCATCAGGTTAACTAGATGTTGCAAGCATTTCCAAACACCAAGACAAAAACAAATGCTTTGCGAGCCACACACACACACACATGCACTAAGATGCATGCGTGGCTGAACCGGCAAAAGAGGTGTGTGATGTCATTCTCTGCTCAGAATGCAATTAGACCACTTATGTCTTTACATATACAATAGTTTGGTTCAACAGTATATAGTTTCAAATAGAACCATTTACAAGTACAATAAAACATGCAAAGTATTAGTAAGATGCACAATGTTGTTGCATTTTAAACAATATGTTGCTTACACGTTCCATACTAGCTTCAATTTGCCAACAAATATCAAAACATCAAGTTTAAACAAAGAATATTACCGGCCATTGTGTTTCATTTTCTGTTCCCCTTTATCTCCCACACTCCTCCGATCAGACTTTTCAGTTTATTTTAATTTCAAACAACCCCCCTTCACCCCAAAATTCTTTAAATTCATTCTTAATTCATTATATGTTTTTCTTTTTTACTTCATTAGCATTTGTAGCATCCCACACATAAGAAGATGTTTACTCTGTAAAGCTACGACTTGTGTTGCATGCAGTACCAGTTACCACTTCAGCTAATGTTTTCCCGCCCTGTTGAGAAAAATTAAAGTAGTGGGGGGCGTAAGAATTTTAATGCACAAAAATGAAATGCAGATGACAGTCAAATAGTATACTAGTTAAATGAAGAAGAAAATAACAAAGCACATTTGGTAGTGTAACTGATGGTCAGATACCTTTAATGTAGCATTCTGTTTTTCTTGTATTCTTTCTCTGATGCAATGTGATTATTGTGCTTTGCATTTGTATTATTTGAATTGTTGCTATTACAACAATTCAAATTGCTGTAAAATGTTACAGGTTTGAGTATATTTGGAATGGCTGTCAATTTACTCTATTATGCCTCTACAACTTTATTAAGAAAAAAACACTAAGATGTTTTTAATCTCTCTTGCAATAACAAGAGACAGAGTGCAACACGTCATACTCTGAAAACCACACGCAAACCATTCTCAGCGCTCCAGCTAACGTAATTTCTGACTTAAACAAAAAAACAAAAATCATCCTAAAAGCTGTTAGGGTGACAAGGATGCACCACAAGTTAAGAAACCCAGAAGTTTTCATAACATTAAAGAACCGAGACACACGTCATATTGCATTGAAAACTATGCCCAGGTATTTCAAAGACTTTACCTGATCAAATATTTGTTATTTCACCATGCAAAATTATTATTTTGGCATGCTATATCAACCAGTTACCACACGTAGGCACTTTAAATATCAGCATCCCATAGTTGACCTATTTTTCTCTTGCCTGTTCGTACTTTTCTCTCCTCCTTGGCTCGCCAGGTTATGCAAACTTAGTTCTTAGTTACCTTGTGGGTAGTGCATCCTGTCACACAACAGCTTTTAGGTAGCTCTCAATGTTTTGGTAGAAGTCAGAAATGATGTTAGCTTAGCTTAACGCAATACATAGTCAGTGGAGAGCTATGGAATGTTTTACCCCCTCGGCGTGGGCAGGACTTACCTGTGCTCTGTCTCATTTGGCAGTGCTTATACAAATACAAATAAATCAGTTTGCACTGAATGTAATGTATCTGATACACCTCCACCTGTTTACCTAAAAGTACATCCCAGTTTATGGAGAGGGTTAGCCATTAGCAACACAGTGCATGTCGTTGTTTTCTTGTTGTTTTTATAGATAATAACATTGTGTAAAATTGAATGGGTTTGTGCAGAATTGAAAATGAGAAAGATTGAATGAAGATAGTCAAAAACAGGTCTGTGTAGAACTAAATGTATATCTCAATTCTAGAAAATACAGTAATATAAGATATTAAAGTGTATATATGATAACCTTTCTGTAAGTGTTGTTTAGAAATACAAAATGTTAATTGCTGTGTAGGAAGTCCAATATATAAACTACACAAAGTGGCTTAACTGGTCAAATCTGGTTATTTAATTTCTAGAAAATGTTTGTGTTTCCTATATTGACATATTTCAATACTGTTTGAGTCTCAAAAAAAGGCTAGAAGTAGATTTTACATACATTTATGTCAAGGTGACCAAACGTCAGAATCCAATTTTGATAGTCACACTGCCATAGGGAATTGTTATTTTTAAAACTATTGATTTCACATCTGACTTGAATATTTTGAAGGGCATCCTGAAGCCCCAGACTATGGTTGAATTCCTTGTCCATTATTTCAATTTCTGCCTGAATATAAACTTGGTAATAATGTTTTCATAGGAAGGTATATCAGTTGGTACATTATATGTCACCCCTGTGTATTTCCATGTCACTTCTGTCCCCTCTACATCTCTAATCTCATTCCTTTGTGGATACATGTGACAGTATAGTACCTACTGTGTGTGCATCATTGTTAACTACTTTGCCAATTGATTGGCCAGTCCCCAACAGGGATAATGTTAGACAAGGTGACAGAACAACATCCAGAGGCAGCCTCGTTGGCCCAGCTGTTTCTCTACCCCCTTTTGCATAGCTGCTTCCCAGCTGAGTGGGCCTGGAGGTGGCTTCAACCTGCCGTCCAGCAAGAAGCCATTTGACAGACCTCAGGTATAGAACCTGCATTTGAGAGCACACTAGAAACAGTGTGACAGTGAAGTGAGCTGCTCATTACTGGGAACATGTGCAAGACTTTGGCCTGTCAGCCAAAACTGTGCACCCAAGGCTAAAAGACTGTCCTTATAAACATTGGTTAAGGTGATGCAAGGTTTTCATGTGTTAATATATGGACATTTTAATTTATTTTTGCTATATTTTGCTGGCATATCTTATATGTAAATGTGCAGTTTATGTTGTTAATATTATTTTTTGGGTTTTTCGTTTAATCAAGACAACATGAAAGCATTGCACTAAAAAAAAACATTATTCTAATGCTTTTGGATAAATAATACATATGCTGTAACATGACAGATCTTGATGCATACTTTGAGAAAAAGGTATCTGGTATTGCGGAGACACTGCTGGAGAATATCCTTGTTGGTTGTGCCACACAGGACGAGTGGGGCAACTAATGCCACACTCTCAAGACCTAATCCCAGCAGCTATGGATTTCACAGCAGTGGTGATAAGTCTATTTGTTCCTGTGGACATGGCAATGGCTGGCAGGACAGGTGTGGCAAATGCAATAGATCAGTAGTGCTTGGGATAACACTTTATTTTATTGTTGCATGATTATGCATTATTGGGTTGTTCATTTTGAGCAGCAATATATAATATATAAGAGTGAATTTTTGAATATGGTGAATTTTTATTTTCACGCAGCATGTGTGTGTGTGTAACAGTTGCACAACAGGCGTGGGACTGGCAATTGGAAACCCCGGCAGATCTCCCAGTGGCCTGACCTTCGTTTTGTTCTGGATGCTGTGAATTGTTGGGCCTATGGCAAGCAGGAATGAGTTGACAGTGAATCCACGCACCAGGCATTCATTTTTTTTATATTACGTGCGTGACTATTAGTTAGCTGGCTGCTGTTTTTCACGCCTATTTGCATAGTGTTTGAAATGCGTGCCAGTACGGAATGTTATGTGCAGTGTTATGTGTCGGACTTGGTAACATGTGGTGGCCCGGTCCTGAACCACAGCCCCACAACAAACAGGTAGGTGAGCTATAGGTGTTTGAGTAATATAGCCTATCCTGCCGGTGCTAAGGCACTGAACATCGCAAGCCTACCGCTGGTGAAAAACAAGATAAACAACTTATTCGGTTGGCTTTTGTAATAATCTGAACGTAGGCTGCTAGACTACGTGATTATTTGCGCAGGGCGGGGAAGGGAGAGATGCGATCTGATCGCAAGTGTTCAAGTGGAGATGCATTCTAATGTGTGATCAGACGTATAACTCATGTTGTTCAAGTTTACCAGCTTATTAGTCTACCCCCCTCCACACATAATGTAACTATTTGTGTTTTAATTAAACAACGTGGCAAGATTTGTAAACTGTCAGTAAGTAATTCATCGTGCCCAATCCCCAATTGCATAATATATTTATGGGTTTCATAAAATAAAAGTGTATATATTGTAAATGATATATAACCTCAGACAACTGCCCTTCACCTATTCATGCGAAATATTTTCTGCTCGCATTAGAGATGCTTAGATTTCCTTCTGGTGGGGCATTAAAATTGATTCTGGAGCTCACCTCTGCTCTGTGATCTCGTGCTAGGAGTGCTAAATAGCATCAAGACCAGGTACACTTACAGTACAGAAGCTAGATGAAGTAACTACAGTAACTGACCGATGAGAAGCAGCTACAGTAATTCATATGTGATTGGGTTAGGCTTGTGAATGGATTAGTTAGGCCATGTTAAAAAATGTATGCCTTTGACTGTAATAATTTAAGTATATTATTAATTGAATAAATGTATAACCAGCAAGCACAATAGGAACAGTGAATAGTAGCATCATTCTTTAGTGATTTTATTTGATTAAAAAATGTAGATATATTTAGTCATAAACCCTAACATTTTAATGTTTTTAACACAGTAGTGAAACTCCTCAATAGTAAGCATATTGCAAGTTGTTTATTCCATTTCTGTGTACTGTACACATTCTTTAATTGAACATTTAGATAATGGCCATTGCCTGAATGGCTAAAAGATTATATTCTTAATTTGGCCCATAGTGGTAATAATAAGAACATAAAAGAGTTTTTTTTTTATATATATATACTAAAGAAATAAGAAGCGCTCACAGTTGCCTGGGCTTCTGAATAGCCTTTAAAAGTCAGCTGAATATTTTTTAAACATTACGCTTTACAAGAAGCAGCAGGAGAGCAGCAGTCAGTAAAATAATGGCTGCCAGGGATCTGTAGCAGGATAATTAATTGTTGAGAGGCTTTACTGTAGGGATACATCTGCTGCAACCCATCACAGTTATTATACAGCTGTTATCTTTTGAGCCAATTCAATATGTTTCTTTATTTTCTCCATGGCATGTGTGGGTGTGTGTGTTCCTCTGTCGAATGTGTGTGTGTGTGTGTGTGTTGGGATGTGAAGGGAGGGGGGGTATTTGCATACTTGCATGAAAGCATTTAAGTGGCCCCTGAAGACCTTGGATGGTATGGAAGCCAGATGTGGCTCCTGAAATAGGCTTACTTGCCAACTAAAGGCAATATACTGTATTATACTGTACATTCTGCAAGTAAATATTGATGTGCATATTTATGAGCTACATGTACATTTTATGTATTTTGAGATTTATGTTCCACCTAAAAACGAAGATGGCACTTCCTTCTTCAAACGTTTCACATTTCGTGTCACCTTTAGACTTTTTATTGTTAATTCAGTACGAGTCAGTGAGGAAATATAAAGAAGGCTGAAAGGCGAGGACAGCCAGCTTTAGCAGGAATGTACCCAAGGCCACAGAGGCAGAAAGAACCACTTGACTCCTGACTCTTTATGGCCATGCTGTTAGGATTTAGTCTTCGTGTACTGATGACAGCAACTTTAGCATAAAGGATAAAAAGGAATTTATGTTTTATATTGTATCATACTGTGTACACAGAAATCAGACTTCATGGTAGACGTGTTCAAGACATAGGAAATTCATGCACTGTTTAATCGTAATGTTTTGGCAAATATTGACACAGACGGATACCAGCCTCAATTATGAGTAAGAAAAACCAAATAGTGACCTTTTAAAATTGGGCTAAATGTTTTCTATAATCCCATCACCTCCAATGTTGTGCTACGCAGAACAAAATCACCATTTCTATTTTAGTAATTAACCCCAGTTGAGGCCCAGTGCTGTCTAAATTAATGAAGTTGAGATTTCTGCACAGGATTAATTAGAGCTTAAATAGGAATATTGGAGCTTGGCTAAATAAACAACGTATGTAACAAATGACGCAGTGCATGGGTTTTAATGCACAATTAAATTGGGACCCTTCATGGGATAAGGCAAAGCACACGCACGTTACTCTCATAAGTCTCTGTCATATATCATCCCTTCACTGCTAATAGTCAGAGCCTAGCCCAGCCAGGCTCATGGTGACATTCAAAATATGGCTAAACAAACAGATTAACGGATGTCTTACTCCAACAAAGCAGAACATTTAAATTCAGCTCCAGTCAAAAAAGGAAAAAAATTTACATGCAAATCCCAGAGTCAGCGAACCGCGTCAGTTAAATGTAATATGTAAACACGCTACTGTCATGATTATATCATTATGCGCCAATTGCTAGCTGTTGAATCTTCCTTGTCGTAACATGTTGACACAACAGGAACTACACAGAGAAGACAGTTTTGTCAACAAGAGTAAACAGATGACAACATGTGGGACGGCAATAAGGGCCTATTGCCTTTGCATAGCGAAAGTCCCAGAGTATGTGGTGCTGGTCAGTACAGTAGTCTACATTTTGTTCAAGTTCACTGTCTGCAAGATACTGTAGGCAGGGCTGCTGTAGACATACTGCATACTGGACGTTATCTATATAATTACCCCAGAAGGTTTATTAACTTTGGGCTTTTATAAGGCAGATGCATTAAAATTATTACCATTTAGTCTCAGGCTCTCCTATAGGACCCATTGCTATTTCAATTTATTTCGCTACAGCTCTGTATGTGAAATTATTGTCAGCAACAAAATCCTGCTACTTTGTCACTAACACAAAACAATGCCTTAAACCTATTGTATGCCAATGAGCGAATGCATCCCACTCATTATTTGCGATACATACTGTGTGCTCCTATTTACTTATGTGCATCTCTTGCTATTTTCTACATTACATATTTAAAAATACTGTAGGCCTATGTTCATAATAGTCTACTTTTCTCTGTAGTATTGTCTTAAGATCACGGTATACCAACGTGTGACAACAGACTGGGAAACAGAATATATACTTTAATGTATTCAACAGCTGGTAGTTTGTATTTAACTGCAAAACGTAATTAGAGTATAAGGCTCATTGATATGGTACTGTTTGACAGCAGTACAAGCCATACAAGCTGTGGACATATGAATAGGAATTCAGCACTCAAATTGGATATTGAGAGAAACCAGCAATTAAGAAACATATATAAAGCAGGGGAGATTGTATCACTGCATCAAAATAATACACAAATAAATAAATAAATACATACATACATTATTAATAAATACATCAATAAATAAATGGAGAACTTATCCAGAGTTCAGAAACCAGCGTGACCAGTTTCATGTACTGTACAGTATAACAACTTTAACTAGAGAGTTCTAATGAATAGGCCTGACCCAGGATAATATACATATTATTATTGTTATTATTATTATTGGTGGATAGCCCAGGGGTCTCAATTTGCCAAATAATGGAGTGGGCGTGGATCTACTTAAGATTCTGATATAGTGGCATGATGCATGAGATCATCCTGATATTGCATGCTCCACAGCTTGTCATGTTCAAAGTCAGTTTTTTAATTATTAGTCTCACCAGGGCCAGACATATTATATAAACATCTGGGGACAATATTTATGAAATGTAGCTTAAATTTAGTAGGATGTGTTAAGTTTGAGATATCAAAAGTAATCCAAAACCCCGGTCAAGGT
>JAODTR010005500.1:0-11360 GCA_025399935.1 Amblyopsis rosae
GGGGTCCCCTGCTGGAGCTGCTGCCCCCGCGACCCGACTCTAGATAAGCGGATGAAGATGGATGGATGGATGGATGGTCACAGAAAATGCAGCAAAAGGCAAATATTAATTTATGCTATTAATTTAAATTAATTATATTAATTAATCAAATCTTTAAATTAATTAGATTATGTGTTTAATCGCTTGACAGCCCTAATTATAATATTGTATCACAACAAGAGAGACCTTCTGTGGCTTAATCGATAAATTACACGCTTTTCGTTTATTTTGTCAGCTTGAAGCAAATTTCAGCTTCAACGTGAATTAAGTAATAATTCTAAAATGGCTTATGGCTGTGATGTAATATATACACATTTGTGAATGTAGTAATGAGGTAACACTTTGTGGAATTGTCTGTGGAATTTAGCTTCCAGAGGCTGCTGTGGCACACATTACATGCACTTGACTGGAGCGCACTGGGGACACCAAAACCTTTTGATAGAGCACAGTTTATTCTGATAGCTTGAAAGTGATGCAATTATCGGGTGAAAATCGAAAGATTTCTGGGCTGGACTAAGCCCCCAATGTTTCAAGTTCATAACAACAACGCCTTTGGTGGCATGTGTGATACCGATGAGTTAACCGTTTTATCAGACAGTTGCTCCATCATTTAATTCACAGCTTGCTGGAGGCTCATTGATATAAAGATCCAGACTTATTTCCTCCCCTTCTTCTTCTCCTGGTTACAAGACACATACTTTAAAATGTTATTTGTGGATTATGTTCGTCTTTGTGCTGCTGTCATGGTCTTGTGTTTGCCTGTTCCTTGTTTTAGTGCTTAATGTTGTAGTCATGTACCTTGTGTTCCCGTCTCTGTGCCTGTCTGCGCTCCTTGTGTTACTTCCTGCATTCTTAGTTGATTATGTTTTGTGTTACAACTGTGTTTGTCTTTTATGATTTTCACCTGCCCCATAGTAGCTGGGTTTACGTGGACACTTTGTTGTCTTCCGAATGGAATATTTCCAATTGATGTTTCGGGTAACCTGTTTACATGGGATGTAATCTAATCGGGTCTGGTGTTTACATGCTGCGTCGCAATTAATCGGAATAGATGTTAAACACGCGCACATTATAGCTCGCCTATGTAACGTGTCCCACGAGCAAAAAGGCTACAACCGGCTATAGTTTAGTTGAAGGCCCGTCGGGAGAGTGAGCCTATTTGTGTGACAGGTGGAGCAATTTGGCCTACGACGCTCTCTTCCGACTGAGGTGTTTATATGGAGCATGTTCTTTCAGGTGGTGCTTCTAACCGGATTCCAATCAGAATAACAGGGTCCATGTAAAAGCAGCTATAGTCGTCCTTCGATGGTCTGTCTTCCCTGGTTAGTCTCCTTCTGTATAGCCCTTATGTTTCATTATAGCCTTTGTGTGTTTAGACTGTTTTCCTATACTCCCTGGATCCTGATATTACTGTAAAGATTGTGCTTTACGCCTAGTTTCCCTGTGTCGTGTGTTTGGGTCCAGTCCACACTAGCATCATTTCAGGTGCAAACGTGATTACAATTTGAAAGATAATGATCATCAAATTGATGATCGATGATTTTAATTGACCATTATTAGAATGTAAAACACAGTGATAACATGTAGAGTTAAATGTCTTATCGTGATGATCATAATGGCCCACTGTTTGTGATTCTGGTCTTTTGTCTCAGCCTCTCTCTTGTAGCAAATCCCTTGCCTTCTCACACTGCTGTAGTCAATTTCAACCTGACATGTTTTGCACACAAATGAAAATGCTTAGGTCCCTACAGACAGCTAGGTCACCTTTTTTTCTATTTCCATAGATATTCATCAAGGTTTTCCTCAACACATCGTTTTGGAGAGGGCTAAGTACCCCTTGGAATTTCATTTACATACCGTATTTTGGTTCACCGAAGCACAACAAGGAACAGTTGCAGAAGACAAAATAGGTTGTCTACTACTGTAACTCTTCTAGATAACATTTCTGACTCCCTTTTGAGATGTTCATGGGTAATGTGAATCTTTTGATATGGTAACTTCCCCAGCCATAGGGCCATATGTGTACATTTGTGTGCACAAGAATAAATGACAAACGAACACATCACATTCTGGAATTATGTTTTCCATTACATTTTTGGGAACCTATAGCCGTCATTCTCATTGATAAAAACCTTCTCTGTGTTTTAAAGCTGTTTCTTGAACGAATGAACGCGAGTTATGGAAACCCTCTCCATTAAAGCTAATTATAAACAGCGTCCAGCAGTTCACATCATCCCCTATTTGCTGCCTGTCGCCTTTCCCTTCTCATCTCTAACTCAGTAAATGAACGTTCTAATAACCACAATAATAGCGAGCCCTGGGGAATAAACAAGCAAACAAGCCCCAGATCAACAAAATACCTAATTATGAAGATTTGCTTTCCTACCGGTGATCATTAGGCTATGAATATTATGAAGATTTTAATGCGCGATGCTCTCGGTATCGGAGAAAGATCACAGAAAATAGGCAGAATGTTCTGAGGCGCATTCCGGTGCCTCATCAATAATGTATTCCACTGGGGCCCTAAGCTGGCCTGGTGGGATCACAGACCCCTACTGTGTATATTTCAATCGGTGCATTTATATTTCATACATCAAATGAAGCGGCGCACTATGATAAATGTGGCGACATCTGATATGATCTGCTGACAGGGAAATGTTAAGAGATAATGTGATTCTTTTGATATGGAATCAAGAGATCACATAAGCTGTAGTAAACTGCTGCACGTTAATAATTGCTTTTTTGCCATTTTGGATCAAGCCCATTGAGCTGGGATTTTAATACATTCTGATTACAATCTATTCATTCTCACACACAAACCGTCACTGATATGGTAGGGACATAATCAAATAGCTACCAAAGAGATACAGTGTACTGTACCTCTTCTCTCCAGGGAACGATTGTGTTTGTATTGAAAATAATAACTAACTGGGAGTCTTTACTTGCTACTGTACATCATCTGTTTTGCATGCTGAAGAGTGGTGTGGTATTTGGCCTTTATGCTGTAAATCAACTGAACTGATTTAGGAGAGAACCCAACTTGCTGGCAAGCATTTAGAATCATTATAATGATATAGCAACCACTGGTTGTACAGTATATTCTCATGTCAGATACATTTTTGTATCTGTAACAAAAGTAGTATCTTGACATGAAACCTAGGAACACACACTTACATCACATCTTACCTTATCACATACGTGACTTACGGTTAAGAGACCTTAAGTCTTACACACATGCAGAGGCTACTCAGACATACAAAAGTCACATTTGTAATTGCATTGAGAACACAGCAGGGGTTGACTGATGGGAGCCTCCTCTGTACGTAAGAGAGTTCTAAATGAACAAACACAAACATTCTCATTCAAATGTTCCACATATTCATATGGAAATGCTGTGCTTGTTTTGTTCCAAAGATAATTAAAGTATTATTAAAGTAGTAACTTAACGGCGATCCATTTTTAGAAATCAGTCATGTTTAATTCTTGAATAAGTTACTATTTTAGAGATGTAAGGTTTACATCAGATAACGACTATACTGAAGACTGATGTGTTTTGGTTCTCATGGTTACACTGGAGGCAACGCAGACCAAAATTGGCACAGGTCAGAAATAAACATCCCTTCCAAAAATACATGTACAAACATGGGTATTAAGAGTGTGTGACAACACAGCATTGCAGTGTCGGCTACTTTCATACTTCATTCAAAGTTCATAGTTTCATTTGTGAGAAGAAGTATTCCTGTGGCACCCTCTCCTCGATCAGAGACACTATAGTCAACACTCTAGGTCACTTTAAATGCCAGGATATATCACTGACCTAATGGAAACTTTGCTGGGTGTAGAAAAAATATTCGCATGACATATTATGTTTTTGTATATTCTCCTTCCTGAAAATACCACTGATTGGTTAATTTGAGATTAATTTAGCAGCTGGTTATCTTATAAACAATTACTTTTACAGTGCATCAGTGGTACATTTGGTATAGAGTGACTACCACACAGAGGCCATTGCTTTAAGACTACAATAAAAAAATATATATTTTGATAGTTGATCGTTTACTAAAGGATATATCATTACGTTGCTATTTAATTAGTACAAAGTGTACAGCATCTGCACTACATCCCTTATAAAACTATTTATTAATTTAGCCATCCTGATATCAACATTCGTGAACGACTATGAGAGCTTTTCCCATAGTAAAAAAACATCTCAGCATTTATTGGACAGTAGGTTTTCTTTAATGCAATTTTGTCCCGTCTGGACGCTCAGCCTCTCTATTTGATGCTTGGCAGATTCCTCAATGAAAGCGGACCCTGTAATAAACGTCCAATCATCGACAGAAAGAAGTTCTACTTCTACATCTGTATACAGGAAATCAGAGTGCTCGATACGGTAGGCCACTGAGTGTTGGTATTTCGTATACTTTTTTGCAATTTATTTATAGAGTTCTCATTTCATTTGGTAATTAGGCCTGCTTTGTTCATGTTTTGTGATTAGAACTAGCAACACAATGTATCTGCTATTTAACAGATTAATGAGAGGTCAATTGCCTAGGCCAATTAGGCTACTTCAGGATAGGTGCCTTGTAAAATGTGATTTAATTCAATAGCAACAATTTCAGCCATGATGTATCTGTGTTTTCCCTGTTTCTGAAAGTACCAGTCACCACTGCGCTACCACAACTCCACAAAGTTGATATAAGACAACCCAGTCAGTTTCCTTTGGGCTGCCTATATGTCAAAAAACATGTTTCAGCAAGCTGTTCATATTTTTCTCCCGTGGGACGTCACAAGGGAAGTTAATTAGAAATGTATTGCCATCTGAGCGTCTCCACCCACGGCTTAGTGGGAACTACTGTCAGTCTGTTTTTAGCAATATTGTGTTGATAGCCTACCACAAAGTGGCCACCGATGGCTTCATAGAAACCATAGTGGTGTCCAAAAGACACATCTGCTAACAGCTTACTATGGTTACAAGCTTCTGCAAAACATTACACCCCTGGTCCACCATGCCAGCTGTCCTTATTACACAGACATCTTTCTTACGCTGTGACTACAGCCACTTCTGTCTCAGAAGCGGAACAACATTGACGCCCCATACCGCCTCTGGATCTGTTTTCACAGAACAGCAACGTGGAATGAAGGCACAATATTCCTATGTAAAAAGTGTTGAAGCCTTTAGACATTTTTTGACTGAACAAAATAAAACAATAGGCCTACATTTCAGGTCATGCATACAGTGATAGTGTGCATTAATATTGAAAGAAAGGAATTACTATCCACTTAATAAAGGTGGAGTTAGCAATTATAAGATAAAATTCAGTGAATATCTCCTCACGGTGTGCTAGCTACCTGTTATGTCACTCATGAAACCAATCTTCTACACATTCCTGGCTCTGTAGATAGGAACACAAGCAAAGTGGTGCAGACGTCACACTCAACGGTAGCCATGGCAATGACGTCCAATGTGGGGGTGGGGGGGGGTGGGGGGTGGTGGAGCTTCTGAGGTTCTCCTTCTCTCGACACACTAATGTTCTCCTTTCTCCCACCTGCACCACTCAATATTCACCTCTGCTGTAAATGTTCCCTTTTATTCCACAGCTGTTCCTCTTCCGTGTTTCATTTTATTTAATGTGTTGCCTTATTTGTAACACTTCTTCCAACTGCTGATTGTCATTGTACTTACACACTGTCCACCATGTCGTTTCTCCTTCCCCCTCGGTTCCTGGGCTTCTTGTGGGTCTCCTTTCCTATTTCAGTAAATGGCACATTTCCCCCCCAGGGAGGGGGTGGTCTATAAGGCCTTATCTTATTTTTATCGTCTCCATTGCCTTCCTTCGGTACCGCTTCTCATATTCTCTCCTTTATTGTGTAACATTTGGTTAGAATTTATTTTTAGAATCTACATTGTAATATTTTCATGTCATTTCTTCATTTACCATATTGCAATTGAATGTGTCCTTTTTATTTGTACTTTCAAAGGATCATCACATCTTTCACTTTTGCAATCTTCTTATCCTGTGACCAGCTCCATCTTCTCCCCCATCCCCCTCCCATCACTTCATAATCCTCTCATCGGTCCTGCACTCCTGCCAGGAATGTGTGTGGTGTCAGGTCACGTCGGTTTGTTTGGCATTCCTGCAGCATTTGACATTCCCATAGTTTGGGAAGTAAGGTTGGAGATTAAAGGGATGTGCTGGCAGAGTGTTCAGGGGAGGTTGTATGTCAAATGCTGTGTGCTTGCCATGTTTGTAAAAATATGTGTGTACATGGGTGAGATTGGAATCCTTACATTAATAAGCATTTATCGCCAAATCAGCTCTCAGCTGTTTGGCCAAGATCTTTCGAAGATGATGACTAGCGTTGTATTGCTGTAAGCGTTGAACGTTTCCACCGGCGATTTTCTGATTTGGTGAGATCAAGATAGTCAAATCGTGTGTAAGGAAGTGTGATGGAAATGTATTAGCACTGCATTTACAACACACTTCTGTATGGAGGGGTTCCAGATTGATACTAACTGCAAAGTCAAACCGGAGCTGCTGAGACCAGGATTAGGCTAACTGAAAGCTAGCGATGGTGCTAGCGATGGTGCTGTTCTTATTGCAAAATAGCCATAGCAGTGAAACTGTACAGAAACAGACTGGGCATTTCACAAGCAATTTAATAGTTACTGTATACATGATTATTGATAGTTTATACATGTATATTTAATTTATTAAATTGCTTTCAGTTGTAAATTAGAAATGAGTGGCATTTACAACTATTAGACACACCGCCCATCATTGTGAATGTTGCATAAATCTTTACACGTGTAAATATTAATACATTAGTCTTGCTGTGTTTAATTGCAGGTCATTTGTGGTGAGGCAGAGTGGCATGAAATCCCTGTTTCAACGTATTTAAATGAATCCACTTAATGACATTCCTGCTTAATTAGATAGCACACAGTGTGTGAATGATTTGAACTGCAGACTTGACAAATGCACTGTGTGCCACAGCACACCAAAATACACAATGCACCCATTTGTCATTGTTTCTCTTTTCCATTTGCATTGTTTATCACCCTAGCAGACACTGCCATAATAGATCATGATTTGTTGTTTTTTTCCTATACTGTATATTGACCCAACTGTAATGTGTTGGAGAGAGGGGAATATGAAAAAAAACATCTGATAGTTAAACTATTTACGTACCAGAGTTATAGCGAGAGATGGTGAAATAGAGTGGGATGCTTAAAACCTTCCCAGTTTCCCGCTTGTCCTTTCCAATTTCCTGCCTGTGTCACTGTAATGGGAGAAGGATATACATTGTTGTTTGCAAAATAACACAGGAAACCACTGTACAGTAGATAACATCGTATTTCTTGTTTATTGTGCACATTCTAAGAGGAGTGAGGGAATGAGGTTAGCGGGTGTTCACTTTGGGCGACGGTACGTTGCGGCTCCGAGAGGTCATCATACTTGAGATTGAGGGGCCCATACCGCTTCAGAACTAAATTATATTAATTATTCTGTCTGTTTCTTTTTCTTCTTTCATTCATTCCCTTTTAGTACCCTTAGACTGAACTGATTTTCACGATGGAGCGTTATCTAAGTCGTAATGGTGCCACTGATGAAGAGCTCTCGGGACGGGATGTGGACAGGAAACAGCCATCCAGAATACAATCACCAGCCCCACACTTCCCAGTAATGCTGGCGGATTGAAACTGTGCTGTCTGTCACTGTGATTTACATGTGTGAGTGGCCTCTCTCTGTGTGTGTGTGTGTGTGTGTGTGTGTGTGTGTGTGTGTGTGTGTGTGAAATATGAACAGCCTTGAGAGGACATAGGAGAGAGGATGTGCACATGCATTTATGCTACAGTATGTATGTGCTTTGCTTGTGTGCATGCATACTCTACTGTAAACGTGTACGAAAAACAGAAAGCTCATGCTTCCCATGTGAGCAAATACACACATGTATAGTTCATGTGTTTATTCTTTTCTAAAAGGAGTTCTCAATGTATTGCCAATGTATTGTGTCAATATGTTGTGTCTGCTCCTCATGTACAATACAGTGTTTGTATCTTGCATGTGTGCGAGAGGTTCTTTGTGTCGGTTTGTCCTTGCATGCGTGTGTGTGTGTGTGTACCCATCCAGCAGATTGCCATCCCCTGCCTCCTCTCCATCCCACTGTAATTTACCTGAGCCAAATCAGACATCAGGTAGCGCCATTGTTCTGAGACGGAGCAGTAATTGTCTCGTGTAATGAGCCTTGGCCTTCTGTCTCTCTGTCTGCGCTCAGAGGCAAGGCCCTCCAATTAGCGTTACATAGTACACTGAGCAAACTGAAACATAAAATATAAAAAATAAAGTAATTCAGGAAAGCTGTTGAACCATCGGAACCATCGTGAAAAAGGCCGTTTTATGGCTCAAAGAAAGTAGCGCAAACTGGATTGCACTGTACCAGCAGGTGCTATAATTTATTTGTTAATTGTTTAGTTCCTGTGATCAGTTCACACATTGAACATTTCAGTTTATATAATCACGTGATTTAAATTTAGGCTACAGTTATGTAGCCAGTTTTCTAACTAAATACATTAGTTAAATATAATATAACTATCTGTTAAACTTCTGTTAAATTTACCTCCCTAGTGAAATACATGGCTGTGTGCAATATAGAACAATGTTAAAATCCAGATATTGTTCATTCAAGCCCAGCTCCAATGGTAACCTTAACCTTGCTGAGCACAGTCAACAACAGCATATGTTTCTCACTGTAGCAGTAGCTATTAGGCTCTTATTTCTCAATGGACAAACAAAGGAGAAAGAGGGAGAGAGAAAGATGAAGACATTGTGAGAGGAGGAGGCAGAGCCACACAACACCAAAGGGAGGAGAAACAGCCAGGAAGGAAATTATAATCATAAGGTATAGTAGAACGGGAAAGAATATGAGTTGTTATGAGGGAAAACAACTTTTATATTTGCATTTATACATACAGTATATACATATTGCTTTTATAAGTGTTTACTATTGCATTATGCCTTCTCCGCTCATCTCTTCCCATAATTGTATTTAATATTTACTATTATATTTTTAGTACTGACAGGTGCTTTATAAGTAATGTCATTATTGTCGGTATTATTAGTATTATCATGTGTGGCCACATACCAATGAAGTCAAGCTTTCCCAATGTTTGAGTCTTGGCTGGATGAACCTCATATTGGATACTGTTAAAGCTATCACAGAGATGCAGGGTATAACAATAGTGCAGGTCACTGCTCTCATTCTTGTTTATGGTGGCCTATTCAATGCAGGGGGAGATATTTATGTGGCCCAAACAAAAAGCTGGAAAACAGCTTAAGCTGGCCTGATAACCGCAGTGCTCTGTTCATTCATAGCTTCAGGCGTTGGTGTCACACCCTCATGAATGCAAATGAAAGCAGTCATATGCTTACATAAGGTAAAATTTAAATTGGTATATGGACTTATTATGCAGTTTCGTGCCAGTGATAGTGTGTGATTTTATAACGATATTACTGACAATGTTCTACTTGGAAATGGATGTCACCATATTTTCCTTTTAGTGTAATGTGGAGAATGTTGGGAGGCATTATAATGGTATGACTGCCAACAACAAGGCATATTCGCTGTCCCACTAATAGCCATACCTCATACATCAACATACAATTCAATATTTGTAGATTCAATTAGAATAGATTTGGCATTCCCTTTAAATAAATTAGAACGTTCTAGCAAAAGGAGGATAAAGATAAGATAATAGCATATATTACAACTGCCAAAGTCAATGAAAACAGGAAAATACATTCAGTATGAAAATTTTAATAAACTAAAACAAAAAAACACATTGAAAACATAGAGCCAATTATGTACAATACTGTACATAAAACTGTTTTGAAAATATTAATACTTCTGTAATGTAGGCTATATATATATATATATATATATATATATATATATGTATATGTGTATATATGTATACAGTGTTGGCCAAGCTACATTGAAAATGTAGTGAGCTGAGCTACCAGTTATTCTACGCTCTACTTAAGCTACAGAAACGCGGCAAACTTAGTTTACTACATTTAAGCTTTTTTTTTAAACCATTTTATTGTACCAAAATTCAAAAGTGTCAGTCAAACAAATAAACAGGCAACATTGCTCAGTTCCATTGTTTATTTAAACAATAAGCTGTGTTCTCTGCTCTCACTGTTATTTCTATCACGTATACTCTTGTCTTTATTCCCCCTCAAGCCCCTGCATCAAAGTCTCAGGCATCAGCCCAGTGATTGGTAGGCCTACACATGTAGGTCCATGTATGGGATGGCTTCACGTACTGATTCTTAGCAGTTGTATCAGACTTAAGCTTGAGCTTCAGATTCAGAAATCCTTGGGAAAATGTAGCTTCTGTGGACGTTACCGCACTACTTGATCAATTAAAGAGCTTGGATAGCCGCCACGCTACTGACAGATGTACATTTATGTTTTTGCCCCCATTCATCATGAGTCATTGAAGAAGAGTGGACCAACATTCCCCAGGCCACAATCAATAACCTGATCAACTCTATGCGAAGGAGATGTGTTGCACTGCGCAAGGCAAATGGTGGTCACACCAGATACTGACTGGTTTTCGGCCCCCCACGGACCCCCCCAATACAGTGAAACTGCACATTTACGAGTGGCCTTTTATTGTGGCCATCCTAAGGCACACCTGTGCAATACTAATGCTGTCTGATCTGCATCTTGATGTGCCACTCCTGTGAGGTGGGTGGATTATCTCAACAAAGGAGAAGTGCTCACTAACACAGATTTAGACAGATTTGTGAACAATATTTGAGAGAAATAGGATTTTGTGTACATACTGTAGAGAAAGTATTAGATCTTTGAGTTCAGCTCATGATGAATGAAGGCAAAAACAAACGTGTTTAGTGTATACACTGATATATATACACACACTATATACATTTTTTTAATACTTGGCAGTTGATTGGATGATCTATAGTTTTCGCTGTCTTTAACATAAACACGCCCTTATACTGTATAAATATTATTCTGATTGGTAAATTCAGTTGATACTCAGATACATTTGAAATGATGTGTAGGCTTTCCAGACTTTTTCACAGCGAAATTATAGTGAAGCTTTTGAAATACCTAGCCTCGCCAGACCATCCTGAGCTATAGGTGTCTAGGTGAACCACTGATACAATGGTCTCTCCTGAAGTGGGCCTCTCTCTATTTTATTTAACTATTTACAAACCTCTCCGGGAACCATCACCTTATCGTGGTGGAGAGGTTTGTGTGTCCCTATGATCCTGAGAGCTGTGTTG
>JAODTR010005501.1:0-11359 GCA_025399935.1 Amblyopsis rosae
AGGCCTCGGGGAAGACCCAGGACCAGGTGGAGAGATTATATCTCCAAACTGGCCTGGGAACGTCTCGGGATCCTCCAATCAGAGCTTGCTGATGTTGCTCGGGAAAGGGAAGTTTGGTGTCCCTTGCTGAATCTGCTGCCCGCGCCACCCGACTCCGGATAAGCGGGAGAAGATGGATGGATGGATGGACTATATATTTTAGGACATGTTCTCTAAAGTGTATTGTCATTTTCTGCTACTTCTTTCAATTATAGGCCTATCCCAACTTATATTAATAGTAATAGTATTGAGGCCACAACCTTAACATATTCCTGAAAAGTCTCTAGTTTGAAGGTGTCACTCTGCCTAATTCAATAATATTAAAACTGTGCATAATAAAAATATATAATTTGCGTCATTTATAGCTAAAATGTATGTTCTTGTTATTACCTAAGTCTTATTTAAACATATAATGTATTTTTTAGAGTAAAGGTGGAAGGGGATGGGGGGATGTGGCTATGTTTACATACCATAGATGGCCAAGGTGAAAATGTCAATTAAAATAAGTTTTCACAATTAAAGTAACATTGAGGTCATACTAAATCATACTTCAGTTGGACATTAAAGTAATAAGTCATATGTTGTGCCATGCTTGCAATGTATTTACTTGATTACAACAAATCTACAGTTACTGTACTTATGGAGAGTCATCATTAGAGCATACAGCATGTCACATTTTAGTCACAGGCTGAAGAAACCTAAACAAACTTTAAATACTTTGATAAATTCAATAAAAACTATTCAACTATTTGTTTATTTGGGCTTTAAAAGTACCTTTATCTTTAAAAAGAATTCAGTCAAATGATGATTTCTCTGCATTTTATTTTAAACAAAATTATATATCTAGTTTGTTACCCATAATCTGGCTGTCCATAACTGAATGAATATTTTCTATTTTTCTTTTCAGGATCAAAACCAACATGCAGCCATTTGACAGATAACTTTTTATCCTAGGTGTGTTTTATGTACTGCAAGTAAAATGAAGAAGTCTATTTGAAATAATAATGTAGCACTTTGTGTTTGAACTCAATGAGACTTTATGTATGTATAAGGTAAATACAAATATAAACTAATTTAAGAAACAGTATACAAAACAAATTTAAAGGCAAATATACCATTATCTTAGGTAATTTACCAGTCCAATGTGTCTGTGTACGCTGAAGGTCAGAGCTGGAGTAAAAACTATTAGCTTACTCCCAGACCCCTGTCGCACAGCCTAGTTCTTATTACTACAATGGTGGTTTCACCTTTTCAGTTTAATCATTTCAGTGGATATTAAATTGTGCCGGCAGGATGGGAGCTGTATAGAATAGGGATTTACTAAGGGATTTGCATTCTTCTTTCTGCCGGTTGAAATCTCTGTGTCTGCTCAGATCAAATTATCATAACCATCGTCGGGCACAACTGCACCATGAAAACACCGTGGAGGGAAATGGGCATCAGAGATTCTAGGTGCCCCCATCGCATCAATAATACGTGAAACAAAACAGAAAGCCACAGCTAAACTTCTGCCCTAAAACATGATGGAAAAATAGCAGTTATTTTGCATGCACTGCGTTTATATTAAACATAGCATTTGTGAAATATATGTTAAAACTATCATTTGTAAATACATTATGTGTTATAAAATACACTGTGGTTTACATTTACATGTGACAAGTATAGTATGCATGCACAGCAGAAAGTAGCTTATTAAAAGATGCTAGCATAATGCTACAGTACGAGTACCTTTACTTACATTTTCACCTTAGGTCACTAAGTTGTTTTAATGTGTCTGAGTATGGGTTAATCTGTACATGGATTTGCAAAAAAAACACAAAAAATAACAGCCATTGATAAAATTACCATGACCGGCCCCAGAGAGGTGCACATTTTCATGCGGCTGAACTCTTACTAAAATGAGTTCTAGCCGCCCTAATGCTTCATTAAGGCCTCGACATGCCATCGCGTGATGACAAAAGACTGAAAGTAAATGAACACACTGCCGTGGAGCCCAGAGCCCTTGATAGACCAGGGGAAATTATTATTATTATTTATCTTATTTTGGAGGGGGAGCTGAGAGCGACCAGGGCAGGTCGGCACAGTCTCTGAATTGTTCAGCACCGCACGCACACCTAAATATCAGCAGGACAGAAAAAATAAAAGCCCTAAGCCTCCGCCTATGGGGGTCGGCGGTACCCTCGGACGGTAAACCTGCAGTGTGGGAAAAAGTGTGGTTTTCTCTGCTTTTACTGACGTAGAGGGAACAGGTCAAATCCTTCACCATGCAGGTGCCCCAGGCTATTTTCCCTCTGCTCCTATTTCTGAAACACCTCTACGCCAACAGAGTGAAATCTCCATCAGACGAGAGGGGGGGCGAGGGGTGGCAGGAGAGAGACATGCACTCATCTAGTTCCACTTTGGAGTGTTTCCAACCTCGTATAGGGCTGAAGTAATTAAGATCAATATGTATGAAAGTTCAATGTGGCTTCTTATGAACGCAAGGAGTGGAGTGGATCTAGTCTCCTCATTGACATAACATTTGCCAGGCATCCAGCAGATGCACTAGCTGTGTTGCATTGACATTTGCTAATTATTCCGATGCTGTTTGTATCCCATCTCTCTCTCTCTCTCTCTCTCTCTCTCTCTCTCGCTGTCTCTCTCTCTCACATAAATATGTGTGTATGTGTGCATGAAAGCATGCACGCAAATATACAAAACCTACATAAAACCCAATCACAAGTCGGCTGATTTTAAAGTATAAATAAATTGTGTGTTTTATATTTTTTTAATTATAATATTATTATAATTTTATATCATTAGTTTGCTACATAGCACAGATGACAAAGGTGTGCTTTTGAAAAATGTATTGAAAAAATTTTTCAAAAAATATGATGGGATTTGTGTATATGTTCCACTCATATACTGTATAGCATAGGCCTACAACATATATGTATTTATTGTGTATATCATTTATGTGATTAACACACATATTTCAATTTATTAAATTGTCAGCCGATTTGTGTTTTTAGTTATCGTGTACATTACACATTTAAATATGAGTAATATTTGAATTAGATAACCGTATGATTTGTAATACAACATGTGTGGATGTCATAAATGCCATTCTATATTACAGTATATACGTACAGTACTTGCATATATTTAAACTGTTAATTATGTTTCTGTGCACAGTACATCTTTCTTTGCACAGCGCCTCCTTTCCATTCTTTCAGGTTTCATGAAAAGATAAACATTTATTCTATCATTCATGCCTTTGTATCTATAAATGTATTCAATGTTTTCAAAACATTCCAGGCCTTAGGGTTATGGAACTCTCCAAACACATTAAAGGCCGTGTTCACTGTCCTTTCAAGATAGAACAAACAGAAAGCAAGCAGGGAGACAAATGAATGGCAGCCAAGCGACTTCTCCCTGACCGCTTCTGTATGCTATTATTACTCTGCTGATCTGGCCACACGAACACCCCAGTCCATTACACTCCTAAAGCTTTGCCCCCCACACACACACACACATACACACACTCCTCAGAGGTCACCTTGGAGAAAATTCCTCTCCCTGGCCCATCGAAAGAACACATTTCCCATCATGCCATTCCTCCCGGGACAGATACAAGAGGAACAGAGGGAGGTTTAGGGCTGCCACGTGCACGTGGAAATCAGGGGTGGTGTGGGGAACAATAAACCTTTTCTTGATCTGTGTGCGTGTGTGTGTGTGTGTGTGCATGATAGTGTGTATGTGTGTGTATGTGTGTGTGTGTATGCACGTGTGTGTGTGTGTGTGCATGATTGTGTGTATGTGTGTGTGTGTGTATACATAACACGCAGCTGTCCCAGTCTCTCTGTGGACAACTGCAGCTGTTTTTACAATGCTATGTTGATGAAGGCAATGAGACTATGGGGACACACACACATGGTACAGTAGGTATACAACACACACACACACACACACACACACCTACACACACACACACACACACTGTCTTGGCTATTGTGTGCACCACATTAGTTACATTACATAACATTATAGAACAATATGCCATGTGTAGTTATTCAAGTCAAAAATCACGCGCTGTTTTGAGTTTAGGTTGGCTGGACAAATGTGACATTGTGACAAGAGTCTGCACTGCTTCAAAATAGCCAGTAGCCCTGTGGTTTATACTGTAGCTCACTAGGCACTGGTCTACTGCCTGCTTGGACCACAGCCATAGCAAGCTACTATGAAGGACTACAGGCTAACAGCTTAGGGTTCAGTTTTCCAGGGCATTAGGTAAGAGTAGACAAGTGAGGAGGGGAGGAGGGGGTTTTGGGCTCTGTACCTCAACGGGAAGAGCTAGAGTTAAAACATAAGAGCAAGGCATTAACAATATGTTAGATATTTGACGCCCACCCGAGACACCAATACTAAAAGAGAATATATTGTAATATTATTGTATGGTGTCCAACAATTGGCATGTACGTTACCGTTTAGGCATCCCAGCCACGCAGCAGAATCATGTTGTGCCCTTTTGCCAGCCTCACCCTGGATTAGCCAGCACTGGCATTTCTTGTCCCCTACGGCGGGCGCTCACATGAGCCATGGGTGCACGCTAATTGCACACGACATGCATGGACGTGAATCCGGAAACATATAACCCTGTGCTCCATAGCGTGGAGGTTGAACAGCATGAAATACTGCATCTGATGTCAACATGTGATGAAGGGTGCGATTAATCATGCTGTCACTACAGTTGGGCTATACCTGGCGTAACCAAAAGCAAAGGTCTGCACCATTGTTAATGGATTTGCCACATATGATGGTGTAAGTATAGCGTGTGATATTCCAGGACATAGCGATGGGTAGTGCATATTTCAGGCTAACAAATACTGTGTCCTAATGCCCATACAATGTAGGATTATCTTGAGGGATGGTGGTAGCATATCATGCTTCTAAAGATATGGCTCTCCCGAAGTGCGGCTAGTGCATATTGGACCTCCCCCCACACCACCCCCCACCCCCCAAATCCCTGTGGCCTTTGCAGTGCCTCTCTAGGGAACAAATGTGTATGGCTGCTGAAACAATGCAGTGTGGAACCTGTAGCAGAGAAAGACAGAGGCAGAACAGTATAAACGCTTCCCTGTTCGTAGTCGGTGTAGAGGCAAGGGGTAACATCCAGTTAGACAAAACATAGGCAAAGGCACAGAAGGGCAAACAAGAGGCAATAACAGGCCGACAGGCATAATCCCAACATGATAAGGCAGCAAAACTATAGGCATGGCCTAGGCAAAAGGCAAAACACGTACATGGGCAAAAGGCAAACATGGAAAAACACAATAGTAACTAGTAACATGCGGGGTAGTCTGGGGAAATCAAGGTAACCAAGGCAATGTCAACAGTAACAGAGGTGAAGGCAGGCACATGTGAGAGGGTATGGGATGAACGTTTAAACAAGAAGCTAACAGCAACCAGACTGGCCAGGCTGCAAATGGGTTGACTCTGGATGTTTATCAAATTGTATTTTCCCTTGTTTGTTTGATATAGTAGTTTTAGACGTTGCTTTATAGGCATAGCTCAACCCACGTTGGCGAGGCACAGAATCGTACGTAGGCTTCCCGATGCTGTCCTTTCCAGTACATATTTGCTTCTGGAGATTGGAGGGGCTCTGCGTCAGCAGTTATTTTCACTGGTGTACAGTTGGAATGCAGTTAAGATGAAAAATAAGTTATTGAAAGGTACACGTATAACGCACACGCAAGGAAAAGAATATGAAAAGTATAGGATATGACATGTAGCCTGTTCAACCTTAAAGGAAAAGTTGAAAAGTTGCTGCACCGGGGGATTCAAGAGGAATCAAACTGATCTCAAAGCAATGAGAATTCAATGAGTACTTTCAGTCGGGAGCTGAAACTACTTTCTAATGATATAGCAAAGATAATTTTTCTTACAGTAACAAGTGCGAGTATAATAATTTGCCCCAACTCTGAGACACGGAGATAACTTGCTCTTAATATGACCCACCTTGGAGATTTGTGAGTTGGCTCCAAGGAATATTCAGCCAAACATACAAACATGTATTAAACTTACTGTTTTGACCATCCTTGGAACACAGACTGAAAAACATCTATATTTACAAAAACACTAACAGCTAACCTATCTTTGATTGTTGTTGTACTAAAATAATAATTCTGCATATGCAATACGTATAATGCATATTTAGTATACTTATTCAGAAAGAAACCTTAAGAACCTAAAAAAGCAATGTGACTCTTTGACCTTAATCAGTGACCTATTTGACTTTAATGTTTCTTGGGGCCATAAACATGTATTGGAGTGACTCTATATGTCTTTCTGCCACTACTGTAGATATCATTCTAGCAGCAGCATCTTAGATGTCCTGTGGTGTCCTTCTCTGCTCAGGATGAAATTACAGTTCTCTTATTCTTACATAGAAATGCTTGTTTGCTGCTATATTATATATGTTTAAACATATATTGTGCTGATAATGTTTTGGCTATTACGGCTGAAGCTATAAGCTGTATATCAGCTATCACACTATACGCTAGCACTCAGTCCTCAAGGTCAAGACAATAAAAGCAGACAGAAGCAGTCATGAGCCTTGCTTTGTTTGACACAGATAAACATCAACTGTTCTGGCCTCAAACCACACCAATGTACTCAAAGTTCACCTCCAATTCCCATGGAAAAATAAATAAATCAACACGTAATATAGTGGTTAAAGATCCATAAACACACCTGCTATAGGGGCACTAAGCCCACCTGATTCAGAACTGTCTGTGTTTATGGTAACACAAAATAAAGCAAAGGTAAGTTGAAGTAAATGGGTTTTCCCATTGAATGTTATTGCTTTTACGAATAGGTGCAGATGGCTATTGATCCGTAGCCATTACGGTTGGGGCAGCAATCAGGTTCCCCAGTTGGTTCCTGGGCAAACAAGCATTTTCTCCTCTCGCGGCGGAGCTCTGTGGAGATTGAAGGCCAGAAGAGGGTTGGAAAAACATTTCTATCAGTCTCATCCCTTCCACTCCCCACAGGACGATTGAAAAGTAGCCATCTTTCAATAGCCTAAACATGATGGTTTCCCTGCCTCCTTCAGGTCATATATATCCTAGGGTTTTGAAAGACATCTACAGTACACTGGCACACACCATTGACATTACACCTTAGATTATGTGATCATATACAATTATGTTATATTAGATTAGATCAGCTTTATTGACATATATTTCTATACATGTGCTTGCATACAACTGAACTGAATGTGAGGGATTGTTTATACATTTTATATAATCACATAATTATAATTTCATAATTTTATGGTACTAAAAGATGTTAATAGTGGAGCACGTCCTGAGGTTTGTTCTTACTATCAGTTTTGTTCTTGTTTTCATAGCCGGTCTGGCCAGGGCAAGCATGTTAGTGCATGTGTGTGTGGCCCACTTAGCATTTGTTTTGGTCTGAGATGGTGGTGCTCTAGTATGACATCTAGTGGCAGACAGGATAACACATAATTAAATTGACCTATCATGCACACATCAGCGTTGGCTGCTATGGGATGATTTGTGGCCCCGGGCTAAATCAATTCTATTGTGTATCTGCTAATTACACCAGACAATATGAAAACATATGAGGATATGTGTAAGGTTATTAAAATTAAGTACTATAATTATATTTTATATTGTTTTATATTTATAATGTTATTCTGTTTTAGCTTAGTGATAATGCGTTTGAATCAGGTACACAGTGAAACAATACACCTACACCTTGTTTTGCCAGTGGCAAAATATGTAGGGACATGCATGGATTCCTACAGATTAGCAGTATGGTTTGTTTTCCTTGGCATTACTCAAGTCTCTTAGCAACAGGATCACGCCTGGTTTAGACATCACTGTGCAGGCCTTCATGTAATAACCTCAATACAATCTTTTTTTCCTAATTTTCACCTGATCGCCTACATTATGGCTACATGTGTTGGGCTACATATCTGTTATTTAATAAGGTGCACTGTGGCAGCTGAAGATCAATGTTGGGTCACAAGTGGACACGTTAGGATTTTGATTGAAGTTAAGACCCCACCTTGACAATTGTGCTTTTTTTTCATGGTCAGAGATTGACAGAAGTCTTAAACACCTTGATTAACCACATTTCTGGGGCTCATCTTTGAACTGAGGAAATCACAACCTTCTGTTGGAATCCTTAATATCAAGGTGTCATACAGAGTCAAATAGAATGCAAATTACTTGTACAATTGAAATGTCAACTCAAACACGGCATGCGACCGGCCTGTGGCTACCCTGGGAAGTCATTTAAAGTCATTTCGTTGATTCAGAGTCCCGCTAATCCTTTTTCATTTCCTTATGGTCCCGGAGGTTACTGGAAGGAGCGGATGGAGGGAGGGAATTGGCAAGGGAGAGTGGAGGGGAGGGGTAGGGAAGACCCATGAAGGGGGAGGGGCGGGAGACAGGAACATCTGGGAGTCAGGTGGATTTCCATCCATTTCATCCAATGCAGGAGGAACATGGTGCCCCATATCAAAGCATTTCATTGTCATTCCCACGACATAAGACACATCTCACGGAACAATACTGTAACTTGCACATCCAAATGGGGTTTGGGACTGGGAAAACACCAGTGATTGAGCAGATTCGGTCTGTAACATCCAGATAAACATTTTAAATTTCAATAAACATGTACATGTGAAATAAACATGTACATTACTGTACACTTTTACACTGTCTCTACATGAAGGATGCCACATTGAATTTGATGAGCATTTGATCTGGCCACGCCCGAGCGCGTCTAGTCTATGGCCTACCATATATCCACTTCCTTTGAAATCTATAAATTGTTATTGCTTAATAAAATAGCTAAAACCGCTCCAAAGGGCCCTTAAAGAGCGTCAGCCTGGCGGATATTGATAATTTACACACACACACACAGCCAGAGGCCCAGTGTAAACTCCAGCCATGTCCGTGCACAAACACCCACCCTGGGACATTTACCTTTCGCCTTATTGTCTGCACCTCATTGACACTCGGCCATCAATTTGTGCCGTGCCTCGCTTGGCATCGCCTCGCGGGGTCGATTCCGAGCGTCCGAGCAGCGGACGGACCAATGCCTTGCCACCCCTCCCCCACCTCCCATCTCCTCTCTCCTTCTGAATTGGCTCTCCCAGGGGAGTACTTGTGTTTGCTCCTGGTGAGGGCCTTTGACCAGCCTCCTAATTTATAAGGGAGATAAAATGGCGTCGTGAGCTGTGCTGTGGACCGCACCGGACGCTGCCCGCCGGCGTGTGCGAGGTAGCCCTACAGGGAGATAAAGCAGGTGGTGACGGCAAACTAATAAAATTCAATCAAACGCCAAACTTTTCAGAGGGAAGGAAAGTGCTTATTGCAAACACTGTGCGTGGAGATACAATTAATTCTCGACAATCTAACGTGTACAGTTTTCTCCACTGATACCATTGGCAACCATTGGACATATTTGGATCCCCTCCATTATCTCTGTGTTTTATTTGGCACACAGGTCTTATATAAACACAGTATGAATGGAGGGGAGTAACACAATTAATTGGAAAACTTTCTCTGGCCTGTCTGCAAGGCTTCACCGCTGCCAGCCAAACACATGTGAATAATGCATTTTAAAGCGTGTTTTCTTCTCCGTGCTTAAGAGGGAACTTTGTAAATGGAGAAAATCCCCCTTTGATTCCCATTAAATGACAGTGTAACAAATTGCTTTGTTTAACAGCTCCTTCAGTGTCTGGCCTTTTATTGATATAAGCTGGATCTCCTGGCAGGGAGGGAGGTGAAGGTGATCAAGTATTCTCCTCAAACTTACTGATGTCTCAGGTGGTACGCCTAGACCTCTGGGAGCCGTGGGCTCCGTGGAGAGGGGAATAAGACCCCCGCTTGGCACACATAACGAGGCCCAGACAGCTGTGATTTCAGATTACAGACTTTTCCATCATGTCCAGTGTTATTGGACTGCATAGCAAGCCCCTAACTCCCGCCACCACCAGCCCACTCCGGCCACCGTATTGTGCCTCATAAGTGTTGTGTCTTGGGGGAGTCATTGAGGAACCCCAGCTGCCGAGCAGCAGGGAGAGAAGCAGTTTGTCTTAGCGTGCTCATCTTTGGCTGAACCCACTCCTCTAGCCTCTTCCCCCAACACCGAACTTCTCCTACCTCAATCCCAAGCAGGTCCCAAGGAAGAGGAGCTTTCTACATGTAGCTAACTTCTGTAGCTGGTCATGCATAACATATAGAGCTGTAATAATCAGGTGCACCATACAATTTTATTACCACCAATGAAGATAAGACTTGAATATTCTTTAATGTAAAAGCATACATTTTTTTATTTTATTTTTTATTTAGATTGGCTTAATGATTCAACTTTTTATTTTTTTTTAAGTTTTGTAAATATAAAGGCGTAAATATATATAATATATAAAGGAGTAAAAATGTTAATAGCATATTTTTTATGACACATTAGGTACAGTAGTACAATTTAATTAGCATATATATATATTTTTTAAGGATAAAACAGCCGTAAGGGTTTTTAACCATGATAAAATGAAACATTCAAAGTTGAAATGCACATAGGTCTACAGTAATTTGCAGTGCAAACATGTATGGCTATATGAAGCATTTAATCTGACCTGCTCAACATATGGACTGTGTTGGACCTTTATCTCTACCATTTGTGGCAATACAATCTAATCAAAATCAAATGTAGCAATTTAATGATGACAATTATTACCACTGAGACTCCATACGTTATCACGGAAAGAAAGAAAGCTGCTAACAAATATCACTCACCCACAGGGACGGACTGGTGGCATGAAATGGCCCTGGACTTTGATCCAGACCGGCCCACCAAATCCAGCCCCCGTAAACTCTCAGTATGGCCGCCCTGTAATGCACATAGGCTACACACACAACCAGCCTCTCTACCTAGAGCATCACAACCATTTATCACTATTGCAGTACTTCTTTAAAAAGGCTGCAGAACACACATGCACACGCTGCATTGTTATAAATCATCTATAGAACACAGACTGCATTTGTCAATATTGAACTGTCTCACATCCCACAAAGCCTAAAGTGAAAAATAGATGCTAAAATATCCACAATACTCGCTGAGACTTAGAATTGTCTGACTGCTGCTGTGGTTGGTTTTAAGACATGGGAATACACATACTGAAGAAACTGGTCTGGGCCTGTCATCAACAATAATGCCACTGACTAGACCTGTCATGAACCTGGATATTAATAAAATATATTTAATTATTAAAAATATACTGTGTATACTGTATATATATATA
>JAODTR010005503.1:0-11356 GCA_025399935.1 Amblyopsis rosae
TTCCATATTTTCTGTAGACTGGTAGATATTTTAACCAGCAGCAAAATTATGAGGTGAGTTCAGAATTGGCTAATGTTCGTGGGGAACGTTTGCTTTGACCTTGAATGTTGAACTTTTTGTGTAAACATTCCAAACATATTGAAATGTCACCCTTCGTCCAGCGTAAATGTGTGCTCGTTGAGAACTACCTCTTCAGTTTGCTGCGAACTCAAGCAAACGGAAAATGTTTGCCAATTCTAAACGCACCTCTGTTCCGCTATTGTCATGTGACATGAATTATTAGTTGTGACTGGTTACACTAGTATCATTGCTCGGCAATGATACTAGTGTTTGTAGCTAGCCTACAAACGAAGCGAATAAAACAAATGCCTTATTTTTGCATTTATTCTTCTAGATGCAGTTGACTGGAATTATGCAGTCGTCAGGAAAAACACCTTTACCTAAACAAGTCAATATCCATTGGCCTTGAGGAATACGTATCAGCTGTCGCTATCTGCTCTGTCCGTGTGTGTGTGCGAGCGAGCGAGCGAGATAGATAGATAGATAGATAGAAACGAGCACGAGAGAAAAGCACAGGAGCAGCGCAGCACTTAACTTATGTCTTAAGTCAGCAACACGCATGTAAATACAGTATTATCGCGGTCAGAAAAAGTATCGAGGTCATTTTCATACATCGCACGATAAGGCAATATAGTGATTATTGCGACAGGCCTACAGACTACAAACAATCACCAATGGAGATGTCCAGACCATATTCACAAAGTTAATATTACACCCATTTACAGTATTTATACAGAATATAGTTAGGTGGTTACTCCAGGCAGTCCTTCTTGATATGTCAGATACTGTATGTATGTGATGCACACACACGCGTGGGGATTCTACAACTGAATGGGAGCCTGTGTCTTAATATTTTAGCCTGTGGGGGAAGGCAGTGAGAGTCAGAAAACACAAAGTATCTTTATCAGCAGGCTGAGAAAACCTTGTGACGTGTGCATGTTGCCTGGGACAGCAAGAACATTATATTTTGGACTGACAGTGAAAAACATTGTTCCAAAAGGTTCAGACCTCCTAAAGCAAAATACCTGACAAGCATCCCTTCAACATGCCTGTGACTGGGTGAAGCTGAACAATTGAGCAAAATCGTATTGAAATATGAATGAACACAGTTTGCAATTACATTCGTTATAATACTGGAATGTTTTGAGGGGGTCAAGACTGTAGTGACTGTAAAATCAAATAAGGATCAGTATGGTCACAAAGCTACACTATATTGTCAAATGTTTTGGGATGCCTGCCTTTACATGCACTTGAAGGTTAATGACATTCCATTCTTAATCCGTAGGGTTTAATATGGAGTTCGCCCACCATTTGCAGCTATAACCGCTTCAACTCTTCTGGGAAGGCTGTCCACAAGGTTTAAGAGTATGTTCATGGGAATTTTTGACCATTCTAGAAGTGCATCTGTGAGGTCAGGCACAGCTGTTGGACAAGAAGGCCTGGCTCGCAGCCTCCGCTCTAATTCATCCCAAAGGTGTTCTATCGGGTTGAGGGTAGGACTCTGTGCAGGTCAGTCAAGTTCCTCCCCACCGAACCTTGCTTTGTGCACTGGTGTGCAGACATATTGGAACAGGAAGAGACCATCTCCAAACTGTTTCCACAAAGTTGGGAGCATGAAATTGTCCAAAATGTCTTGGTATGCTGAAGCATTAGCAGTTCCTTTTACTGGAACTAAGGGGCCAAGCCCAATCCCTGAATAACAACCCCACACCATAATCCCCCCTCCACCAAACTTTACACTTGGCACAATGCAGTCAAGGCACCGTTCTCATGGCAACCGCCAAACCCAGACTCGTCCATCAGATTGCCAGACAGAGAAGCGTGATTTGTCACTCCAGAGAACATGTCTCTACTGCTCTAGTGTCCAGTGGCGGCGTGCTTTACATCACTGCATCCGACGCTTTGCTTTGCACTTGGTGATGTAAGGCTTGGATGCAGCTGCTCGGCCATGGAACCCCATTCAATGAAGCTCTCTATGCACTGTTCTTGAGCTAATCCGAAGGCCACACAACGTTTGGAGGTCTGTAACTAATGACTCAGCAGAAAGCTTGCAACTTCAGTGCGCCGCAGCATCCGCTGACTCCGCTCTTTGATTTTATGTGGCCTACCACTTTGTGACGGAGTTCCCAGATTATTTATTTCAGCCCTAATTACTATATTCATTGTCCATTTAAATTAAAATGTTTGATCATATATGGTTGACAGACAAACATGCATCTAGAATAATTTCTCTTTACCTGTGTAGTGTCCTTGGAAGTTCTGAAAGAGCTTAAAATAAAAGGCATTATTTATTATGACTCTGTAAAGCGCATGTAAAACTAAACCTTGAGTACACCACGTTTCTGTGATGCATGTATGTATGTATCCATCATAAGAAAAAATGCTCTTCTTTAGAATTATTAAGGTGACAAATCTATTTACGGCAATAAGACAAAGAAATGTAAAATTTACCTCAGAATAACAGCTTTAAAATAATTTTGAAAATTTGGGCGACTGCAATGCATATAATCTACCCTTCACATCAGGCAACAAACATTGAGAAAGTAATTATGTGCAGTAAAGCAACGTGATGCACATTACCAACTATGGGTATGCAAAGAAGCTAGATTGAAACAGTTCTAATAAAAAAATAAAAAATCACCAATGATCTACTCCGTGCAGCTGACTCTGGCCTCCTGTCCATCCTCATCCTTCTTGACCTGACTGCAGCCTTCGACACTATGTCCCACCCACTCCTCCAAGAACGTCTGGCTGGTATTGGTATTGCAGGAGTTGCTCTTTCATGGTTCGCCTCCTACCTCACTGGCCGCCAACAATTTGTCCAACTGAAATCGCACAGATCAAGATGTGAGGCAGTCTGATGTCCCCAAAGGCTCGGTGCTGGGTCCTCTGCTGTTCATCATATACCTCCTAGCCTTGGGCTCGATCATGAGACACCACAGCGTTGACTTTCACTGACGCGGACAACACCCAGCTCTCCATCTCAACCAAACCCACCTCACCCCTCCCCCCATCTCCCTCACCTATTGCCTTCACAACATCCAGAGCTGGATCACTCTTAACACCCTCAAACTCAACAGCAAGACAGATGTCCTGCTCATTGGCTCCAAATCCACTCTCCCCACACAAGACATCTCCAGCCTGAACAATGCCGGCCTTCCCATCCCACACTCAACAACAGTGAAAAGGAATTGGCGTCACCTTTGATAACGCCTTATCATTCATATCACATATCAAAACAATAACACAAGCATCCTTTTTTTACCTCCGCAACTTTGTCCTTCACTCTCATACCCAAGCACCGAAGTCGTCATCCATGCCTTTATCACTTAATGTCTGGATTACTGCAACTCTCTTCTCTCTGGCATCTCAACCAAACTCATCAATATACTCCAATAAGTATAGAACTCTGCTGCCAGAATCCTCACAAACACAACGAATCCCATCACTCCTATTCGGATTCAACATCATTGGCTTCCTCTAAAGTTCCTAAACTTTAAGATTCTCCTCCTTACAATCTGGCTCCCTCCTACCTCTCCGACCTTCTCCTGCCATATACTCCCTCCCGATCTCTCCGCTCCTCCTCTACAGGGCTTCTGGTCACCCCCCCATTCCTCCTCTCCACCATGGGGGCTCTGGCCTTCAGCTGCTCTGCCCCCAGACTCTGGAACACCCTTCCACTGCACATACGACATGCCACCACGTACACCTCATTGGCTAAGCTCCTCAAACCCACCTCTTCAAGGTTGCCTATGACGTTTGACCCTTTGTTCCACTCTCACTTGACCATCAAATGTTTATTACTATAGTATGCATATTTCAGCCAACTGTTTTACATGTATGTATTTGCAATTTCAGATGTCCATGAGTGTTTAGAAAGGCATTCCAAATCAAATGTATCATCATCATCATCATCATCACCACCACCACAGCATAGGTAAATATACTGAATAAGACAATGTAGGCTGTAACATTGCCTCATGGAGTTCTCTCATTTTATCTGGATGCCAAAATCATCTATTCTAATCCTGTTTCAGGCTATAGCAAGCAAAGAAATGAATTAATCCCAAAATAAATAAAAAATGTTCTTTCAGTCTGTATATGTCACGCCAATTACGCTTCAAAACCCATCTGTGTCCAATAAGGCCATAATGGTGGGTGGACACACACATGCAGACGCACGTACACACAGGAATCGCTGGGGAACAACACTGTGGCCCTCACCTGCTACTCACACCATAGCCTACACTGTGGGTATATTGGAGGGGAGCATGTTTTATTACCATCTTTACAACAGATTGACCTGCTAAAGCCCATGAAGTATGCACAGCACCGTCGTCAGAACACCGGCACTGCTTCCTACCGCTAGTCAACAAATGTGTACTAGATGTGATAGACGACAGCTTGCTGTTAACTTTAATTACACTCTGCCAAGGTAGGGAGAGCCCAGCAGCAAAAACAACTGTTCAGCGGTATCCTGGAGGTCCCTCCCAGCGCTAGCTGTAAGGATGCAAGGAAAAAGCAATCCAACTTTCCTCAGACATTTGGCATAAAACACACGATAAGGAAACTGGGTCTGGCTTGTTTCTGTGGCGGCAAATTTGAAAAACAAAGCAGGAGGCACAAAGGAGGGGTGCCCATTTATTTTGGTTAAATTAAACTGCAGGCGGCAACTCTCTCTGCCACAAAGAATTCAAAGACCCTGCACATACTGCACTTTCCATAGAAACCGTTAACATGCCATGGGTGGCCTTATGGAATAAATATGGGGGAGGGAGCCCATTGTTATTGGGCTGCTTGAATGAGCTGATTATCATACCGCAAATAAAGTTCTAAGCCATTCTTATAGACCTGGATCCACACAGAGCCACCTAAAAGGGAGAGTCAAATGTACCCCTGTGAGACACAGACAGGCCAACCAAGGAGAGGGAGGGAGGATGTGTGAATTAGTGGGGGTGGGGGGAGGACAGAGCGGGAAGAGAGTGTGAGAAAGGAGGGCAAACCAAAGAGTGGAGTGGAGATTTTCCACTGGCGGGAAAACAAAAGAACACGGTACAAAATGTCAAAACATTATTTATAGTCTGTTCTATTTTGTTTCCAGTAAGCTAATAAAAACAATATAAAACATAATAATAGATTTAAGCTTCGGCATTGCCTGTTATATCATTAAGAGTCCAGCTGCAGGTGCTGAGTCATCAGCTACCTCAGTCCTACAAAGTGTCTTGTAACAGACAGATAGTAGCCACTATGGTCTGTATTATAACATTTTCTCTGACACCCCCCAGGCAAGATATCTTACAATAGGAAGCACCTAGGCGAAGGGACAGTTAACCCACCCTAACAGACAGCTGGTAAAAGAGGAGCTCATCGTCATGCTACCGATACACGGCAAGTGACATGCCAAAATTGCTAGCAATTTCTTCATGGGATTAATTAAATCAAATTGTTAGGTATTTTAGTACTGGGCCTTGGGGAGCTGTGCAGTGACAATAACATTTCCTGGAGTAAAGTCTACACTTCCATGAGCCCACCTCCCTATCCCACCTTCACTAAGAGACAGTGTTAGTTCAATACAACAACATATGCTTAGTCTCTCAGCCAGAATCTGACCTATTGACACCGTATATGACAAAGAATTGCAACCCAGTGGCAACTGGCAAGCATTTGGAATAACCATTCAAATTCTCCTATTATGTCATTATTATGATGAAGCTTAGGTCATACATAGCTTCATAACAAAGATCGATGTAGTGGAAATAACGGATAACTCCATCAATTACCTTTAAAACCATAGCGTGCACTGAAAGCAGAGTAGAGAAAGGAGAGGCTAACACACTTATCAGTCATGTAGGTGTGTGCATCAAACCACACAACAGATAACACTTCTGTTGAAAGTAGTAATGCTGACTAGAGACAAAACTATTTGTGTGTGTACTGTAGGTATAATGCATGTATACAAATAGATGGAAAAACCCTGCCCACATGATATTGTCTAATGACAGCAGTTTACTGTAAGTAAACTCACTTTGTGGTCTCAAGATGAAATGCAATTACCATTTCTTAGACACATGATCATCTCTGAGAATGAGAGTGAAAATGGGATAATCCCATTTCACTCTGATATTCTCTCTTTCTTAATAAAGGGGTCTCCACACAGCAGTGGTAAGACTAGGGCTAGGTTTCTTATCAACCTATGTTGATGATGCTGCTGCCTGTATAGTATTGTCAACATACCAGTGAGTTAACACATTATTGGATTTGCTTATGGCTGGAAAGCTAAATGAGTTTAACCTTGCTGAGGACTATGGGACTTGTTTGGATACTAGTGCTGCTATGAAGCCTGGTGACCAGTTAATAACCCAGTATCAATTTGCATTTTCTCACGAGGCTGCAGGCTTTCTTAGGGGGCCCTTTTAACATCTTCCACAATGCTATAGCCAGCTACTACTGTACACAAACACATTTTCTGCAGTTTACTGTTCTGAGCTACATTTGCACAAAATGCTTGGAGAAAAAAAAAGGATCAGCGTTTAAGGCATATCTCCTTCACATTTTATTGTAACGTACTCTTGTGGGCATTATATGCTGATGGAAACCCCCTCCAATTCCAATATAGCACCTGTCCCACCTGAGATGCCCTTATTAAGTCTGTCCGGGGTGTGGGGTTAACCGCTCTGCTGTATCAGGTATCACAGAGGTTGATGAAGTTAGGCCTATGGTTGCATGAGTGGAAAGCTTCCGTTACAATTAGACAATGCCTGGCAGTTCAGACTGTACAACTGACACTACCAACAGCCAATAAGCAGTTCACTGCCCCTGTACTGGGCAAAACTTGAGTTTACTACAAACTCTAGAAAAGAATTTCTATGACTGGAGGTCACTGCAGTAGAAAGGGGCAGTTACAGGGTTTTGTTCCCAACTTCTAAATTCTGTAGTGTAAGCTACTGTAGATCCAGAGTTCCTACCAAACAAATTAACAGATCCCTGTTCCATTGTACCGGTATTTTGCCCATCAAAAGTCCTAAGACTCGGTCATATGCTTTTTCGCCATCTATCGAAGACAACATAATGTACCGTTGCAGTATCATCAATCACGGAGGTCCAGTCGGTAGCCTAATTGTTCGCAACAAACCCAAAATTAAATTAAAAAGTACCGTTATTGCATAATCGATCAGTGACTGTCATGTTGACCATCATTTTACACGGAGGAATGAGAAGTAAAACGTTCACCCCTCAGTGTCCAGTCACACTAAATTAGCTGTCAAAACACAGTGTAGACTAAACTCCGGTTACCTGTCCGAAATCGCTTGATTGGTGTTCTAGAATTTAGATTTCAGTTACCATATCCATAACCCACATACTTAATACGAAATGTGATACCGTAGGTAGGCTATATGAAAGACCCACCGTGTTCCGTGTTTACTATCATTGTCTGACAGAATCAATTTACCGTACCTGTAGTTCCGATTTCCATTCATGAGGTCTCTGCCCGGTTCGCTCCCCGGATCACAAGTGTTAAGAACTGAGGACTATTGATTTATTCGTACCGTACTTGTTTCTTCCGCGACAACGTAACGCCTATGCGGCGCTGTGTGTCGGAGAGTTCCACCTACACTACCGGTAGTTCCCCCTATGCCCGGAGAGTCAACAGGGGGCCTTTTCCACTGCCGATCCTGGTGTCCCCACAAGACTGCGGTTCTGTCGGTGTCACCGGAGTCTCCGCGTATCCAATTAGATGTCAGTGCCACGGTGATAGCAGATTTCTCGACGACGCTAGCTAGCTAACTAGCCTACAGAAAAGTGTACAGAACAAACGAGACGAGGCGTCAAGAAATCATAACAGCGGGTTCATTGAGTTCAGATGAACCGATTCCGGAGGCTCAGCTGCGAAAACATAACGAGAACTAATGGTTCGCTCGGGTATTCCGCTATGTAGCTAGCTCGACTGTTGAATAGTTGGAATTCTGTCAGACGACGGCTACTTCATCACGATAAAAACTCTAGTTTTCGCGATCACAGTCTCCCCCCCAAGATGTCTATTCCACAAATGTCTTTCCGTAGCTGGTAGATCTGTGTCAAAATAATACTGTCAACTCCTGCATGTATCCTCACATACTGTGAGTTTTCTGGTTGACAGATCAACTCTACGGGACTACAGCAGCCAGCTAAATATGGTGAAGTTGCGTTTCTGACACCGACAGGAAGAGGTGGGCTCGGTGTCACTCACCGAACGTCAGAGGGATTAACTCCACCTCCATTGAACGGTAACCCTACGAGCGCTATCATCCAATACGTATGGAGGACCAGGACTGCCATAATAAAAAATAAATACATACATATATAAAAGTATAAATAAATTAATAAAAGTATAAATAATTAAATAAATATAAAAATAATTGAAAAAAGAATTACATTTTTGTATTAAAATAGGCTATTTCTGTATTTTTACATGTATTTATGTATTTATTTGTGCATTTATACATTTATTTATTTATTTATTTAATTTCTTTACATATGTCAATAATTTTATATTTATTTAATTATTTATACATTTCTTTCTTTCTTTATACTTTAATATATTTATACATTTATTTTTTATTATGGCAGTCCTGGTCCTCCATAAATACGTACATGGATAACCCAATTACTCTGCGTCTATGAATAGTAGGCTAAATTTCAAATGCGAATTATCAATTTGTTTTGAAATTATTTGAACCACATTGTTATCCATCAGCAGCAGCAGACTAACATCTAAAAAACAAACTAGGCAGCCTCAATCTCATTATGAGTTTAACACGTACCGGTAGCAGCCAAGTATGGTAACCTAACTAGGCTACACCACAATTAATTAAAAAAATAAATAATTGGAATTGCTTTGTAAATTCTATTAACCCTGTTGGAAACACTACAACACATGAAACACGTAGGCGTATCAATTGTGTGGGCACTGAAGACACCCGTTTGTGGAGTTTAGCAACTAGAATCCCCCCCTACAGGTCTTCAAGTTCACAATTGTAGGCTATAGCGTAAGACCTTCGTTGTCATATTTTGTGCTTTATGATGCATTTTCACTCAGTCAGCAACAGGTCAGGACTGCAGACCGGTAAATATAGCGCCCCGATGCAGCCTGCTTCTGCAGTCAATGGTATCCTTTTTGCATTGTCCTACTGGAAAATTCAGGCATATGTCCTAAAATACGTTTTTCCCAAAGTCATTTTCAATGTTGACCTCATCTCTGATGTAGACAGTAGCACAGGTAAATTGTGCTTTGTGGTCCGTTAAAGGACACTGTAAAAAAATTGCCAAACGTCCATCAATCACATAATGTGTTGCTGTAGTGTTTCCAATATACAGGTAGTAAAGGGTGTGGAATTTACAAATCAATCATTTTTCTTATTAGCGTCTTCCATTCTGTCCCAACCTTTTTCATAATTGGAGTTATATGAATGTATAATCTCAAAATAGCAATCCAGCAAACAAACAATTAATAAAAAACAAATGTATTTTATTTAAAAAATAACCCTCCCCAACAGAGTCCCCATACTATTCCATACACAGAGCCAAAATAAGTTGCTTCCATGTCCTTTCATTCAAATCTATTGGGAAGTGCTATGATAAGGACTGTTCTTGATCAGTGGCTTCGTATTGCTTAGTCAGTGAGGCTGGGTGGAGAGAAATCAACTCAGTGTGCCCACATAATGTGTTTCTAGGGTGACACTATTTTCATCTCCCCTCTTTGCAAGGTGCTTTGTGTCTTCCGTGAGTAAAATAACTGCATCTAGAGTCATTGGTGCTAGACTTCCCCTGTCCAGATTTCTTTTTTTTTTTTTTTTACAGAGTTAAGGGATGTGGCCCCAACTGTGAAAGGCCCCGCATCTGGTGAGCCAAAATACACAACAGGTTAATATATATTTATATATACAAATCACCTTTGACACAATGTAGGATTGGTAAAATGGTATACAAAGGCATTTTGATTATGCAAATTCATAAACATGATTTTCAAATCAAAACTCGTTCAATCTCTATTGTTTGATCCCTTTCAGCTCAAAGGGGCTAGCCGTCAGATAAGAGTTGAGGCGCTTTACAGGCGACTGTGGTGACTTGAGACGATCCCCACAGCGCCCTCTTGAGGATCCACTCTGACACTAGTCACAACAATAATAATACAAAAAATACAGTTGAGGGAAGAAATAATAAAAAACATTACACAATCGAGGGAGACTGCAGGCATCGGTGAGCACTTGGCTCCTGCCACTAAGGGAACCCAAATAAGGTGGCTCAGAATATCCAGTCAATAAAAAATAGTTGCATGCATTTGTTTTCTCAATTTGATCAAATCAGAAAGAAGTGACTAGACATGAAGGCAGGGTACTGTATATTGTTGCCAGAACAGTGGCACACCCTAACCTGTGCAGCAAGCCCCTATCTGTGTTGCTTAATATGCACACAGCGCACCAATGGGAATTGTCTTGCACTGGCTGGGTGGAAAGATAACGGGCAAGAAATGACACAGATGAGTACGTTAAACATAGCAGAAAAAGAAAATGGGATATAGAATGTGTCGGAGGAATCAGATTTGGATATGATAATATTTCCAGGAATGAAGCTGAAGACAAGATAACAGGACATTTGAGTGTGCTTATGTTGGCCAGGTTCTGCTTAGACAGCACCTGTATACAGAGAGGGTGCATTCGGTGTGTATTGGACGGGTATGTGCGTTCTTGTCAGCACAGTGCATCGTGGGGCATCATGTCCATTAATAAGGAATGTACAAAATGATTACAAGGTTGACCGCTGAATAGTGAGTTCAGCTTTGCAGCACTTGGTGATTGCAGGCATTTGCCTGCATTCAAATCTTCTAGAGGGAGCTGACCTTGTCCATTACCTTGGTTACTCTGTGTTTAGCAAGCGATGATTTCAGATTAGAGACTGAGAATTGAGACGATTTGTTTGCAGCCTCGAGTGAAATAAAATCTGTCAAGTAAATAAAAAAAACACAAAATAAAAAGTGCCTCATAGTTCCTAAAAGAACAATGCATACAGAAACAAAAGATTATCTTCCCGTTTAAGTGCCCCTTTTCTCATAGGTTGGCATCACATTTGGCTGGTTAATAATGCTGGTTTAGGTGCAAGTATATTGTTTACACACAATGCAAATGGTCCCTCTATAGCTATGCTAAGTTTGCCACTATAGGTTTATTCTCCAAGGCAGTGGTCCCCAACCCTGGTCCTCGGGGACCGGTGCCCTGCATGATTTAGATGTCTCCCTGCTCCAACACAGCTGATTCAAATG
>JAODTR010005504.1:0-11356 GCA_025399935.1 Amblyopsis rosae
TCCCTTGCTGAAGCTGCTGCCCCCGCGACCCGACTCCGGATAAGCGGATGAAGATGGATGGATGGATGGATGGATCTTAAGATGACACGCGACTGACGACTGTGACTAAACAACCAACTGACCACCACGGCCCGGCTGTCTCTGTGATGCGTTGGCCGCCTGCTACTACTCTGTGCGTGGCCAGCGCACCACAGAGACAGCAGGGACCGTGAACATTTTGCGCATCGTAAACTCAATTGGTTGTCGATAAAATAATTTGAATTTTTGTTCACTTGTAGGTAAGTATGTAAACTAAACGTCTCTTATATACTGAACAAAAATATAAACACAAACACTTGTTTTTGCCCCCATTCATCATGAGGTGAACTCAAAGATCTAATACATTCTCTATGTACACAAAAGGCCTATTTCTCTTAAATATTGTTCACAAATCTGTCTAAATCTGTGTTAGTGAGCACTTCTCCTTTGCAAAGATAATCCATCCACCTCCCAGGTGTGGCACAAGATGCAGATCAGACAGCATGAGTATTGTACAGGTGTGCCTTAGGATGGCTACAATAAAAGCCCTCTCAAAAATGTATGGCATATCCTATGTGCTGGTTCCACCAATACCGCAAAAGTGTTTTTACATAGCAATTACATAGTATTTACATACTAATTACTATGTTCTAAATGCATTTATTAATATGTTGTTACATAATAATTAAAGACCCCTTACTTAAGGTAAGAATGGGCTGACCCTCCAATCACCCCATATTGACAATATGATAAATATAGTTAAATGAATAAACTGGAAAGTTCAGCGAAAAAGAGAAATACTTACATGTCTTCTCTAGTTTTTGATAAAGATAAAAAGAGAAATAATAGTATGTTATTAATGCAGCATTGAATCACTACACAACAAAGTTAAGTAAATTCTGATTAACTTTGGAATAGAAACCTATGAGTTTTTAAATCAATACAAAGACAAAATGATAGATACGCATTTGTAGTAGTAGTAACCAGTGATTCAATTGAGATTTTCTATGTAGGGGAACCCTATTTCTCGTGATGGGCGTTGTACGATTCCGATGCCAAATCAATACTTTTAAAACGATTTAGGTGCCTAAATTGTGCCTGAACCGGTATTTAGTAATTTGTCCGTTGCTGTTCATTATTATTTAAATGATTATGATTCACAGTAATTTGTTGACTATTCGTAAGCCGCCAGCGCTCACCACTCATAGTAATTTATTGACGGTCCCTTAGCCGCCAGCGCCTGTTTAACAGGACTTATTGTAAGCCATAGCCTTTTTGGTGAGATAAATTATGCAAAAAGGTTTGCTCTGCGCGTTTTTTTTTAAAGATATTGACGCTCAATGTGTGAATTTCGAGTAGCCTACTTCTGACATCTTCCTCTCGCACTAATTAGAATGGACAATTCCACAGACGTGTGTGTGTAGGTAGTTTACCACTATACAGCTACAGTTTCTAGATTAAAATAGAAAGGTACGAGTGAACGTCTTTTGCGGCATACAGCAGGTAAACATAGGCATATATCGGTAACGTAACCCACTACATTAAGGCAGTTGGGGAGTGCATCCATTTAGATGCTTGCACACTGCCTAGACTGTGCCCAATTAGGCATTTTAAGCATGTGTACCGTAGCTAACGGTTGCCAACCTACTACCTCATGTCATAATGTGCGATGATTGATGCTTCCTACTGTAGGCCTCTGTCCGTTTCGGAGCAACCAAGGGAAAATATATAAATTGCCATACATTTTTTCAGTAAAGGTTTCAGTGATCGAGTCCAAGAAAATACATATCTGGTCTTATTTTTCACCAACAACCGACAAAATGCTTCCTGTTTACACCGGCATGTACATGCAGTGTACTTGACTTGGCCTGTTTTGTAAATGTTTTGAAGCCTGGCATTCAGTCCACAAATGCCAAAGGCCAACGTTCGAACAGACTTGTAAACATTACACCTTGAACGCATTCCTAATCGCCTCATGCCGCAAGCGCACCTGATAATTCAACCACGGCAAGGCAAAAACTGAGTCTGTATCCAGACATTTTATACATACTTGAAATACATTTATAATAATGTTCTATATAACCTAATATCTGTCTATTCATCATTTTTAACAGTTAGCCTATTGAAAGTGTCTCAAAGCACTGTACAGTATTGCCTCACACTCACCCATTCACACACACTATCATACACCGATAGCGATTGTTGCCATGCAAGGTGCAACCAACCACTGAGCAGTTAGGGGTTAGATATCTTGTTGAAGGAGCTTGCTTACAGGTAGGTCAACACAGGGGTTTGAACCCACAACCTTACGTCTGGGAGCCCAACACCCAGACCACTAGACCATCCTGCCACGTATTATTTATTGCTAGCATTAAGCTACACTCAGGTATTACTAATGAGTCTATTTAGGAACTTCAGCTTCAAATTAAACAAATAGTTGCCTGTTATGCAAATTCATGAGGCTATTTGTAATTGCTCAGGTCTATGTGCCATAGCTGTTTTCTGAGATTGATTGCTAACCTTTTCTCCTACCAAGTTAAGCCTATGAGTAGAAATGTGACCCTGATTTGATAGCCGCAATGTCCGGTCAGTAATTAGGCGTACGTTCGAACAGAACTGTAAACATTACACCGACTTGAACGCAGCCCTGTAATCACCCTGGCGCTTAAGCACACATCATAATTCAACCACGGACAAAACTTAACAAAAACAGCCTACTCACCCAAAATACATTTATAATAACGATGCGTTTGAAAAAATAATGTTAAATTATATTACCTAATTACTGTCAATTGCAAATTTTTTACGGGTAGCCTAATCAAAGTGTTGGAGCTCAGCTCCTATGTACCAGAGCCAGGCGGAGCCCAATTTAAGTCCTGGTAGTAACAGACATTTAATCAATTTAATCATTACACTAAAGCCTTCTGATGATATATCCACTTAAAATACATGAACATGTATAGAACAAAGACTTTACTTACAGCTTTTTGCCCTCCAGGGTGTTAAGATGAATTTCCAGGGACTCTAGAAGGCTTTCAGGAGCCTGGAGTGTCAAAAAGGAGAACACCATAACAATAACAACAGAAGTAGATTTAATTAAAACATTTTGTAAATATTTGGTAATCTGTATTGCTATATTTTGATTTTACAAAACACAGTATAACATCATCTAAAATAGTGATTGCTCTTGCAAATCTCAAATGGTAACATTTACCATTGGAAAGACTACAAACTGAAAAAGGGCTATAAAGGAATTGAATGTGCAACAGTTAAGTATACAACCGTTAACAGTCAAATCAATAATATGTTTGGGCAAGGGTAAAAACAAAGCAAAAAGTGTTATTTTTCCAAATACTGTAGGCAATAAAAAAAACCTTCACAAATTTTATGCGGGATATTTCTCAGTTTGATTTATAGTGGAGTTCACCTAGAGTTTTTAGTTCATGCTACAATATATATATATAGTTATAGAGGTTGAAGACATATCAACCACCATAAACAAGACCATATGCCGTACAGTAAACTCACAGAGCTGAGAGACCTACCAAATTTAGTCACACACCTAATTGTATTTTGTTAATAACATAAAATTTTCTCTCTTCGGGAACCATCACCTTATTGTGGTGGAGAGGTTTGTGTGTCGTATGGCCCTGAGAGCTGTAATGGTTTGGAGCCTTGTGCTTCTGATAGTCTCTCAAGGCAAAGTGGTCTCAGGATCAAGGGCTAGACTAAGAATGGTTCAAAAGAGCTAAATTACTCTGCCCGGAGGAAGCCTGGACCCCCCGTCTGGAGCCAGGCCCAGACGGGGGGGCTCGCTGGCGAGTGCCTGGTGGCTGGGTTTGCCACGGTGCCCAGCTGGGCACAGTCTGAACAAGAAACATGACACCCTCCTCTGCATTCTATAGGGACACCACTCGTGCCATTAGGGTGGCAGCAAAGATCAGGGGCCTTGATGAACCAGACCCCGGCAGCAGAGGCTGGCTCTCGGGACGTGGAACGCTATAGAGGAAGGAGTCAGAACCTGTGCGGTAGGTGGAGCGCTACCATTTACATCTGGTGGGGCTCTACGCACACAGTCTTGATTCTAAAACCGTACATCTGTATAGGGGATGTACTTTATTCTACTCTGGAGTTGTCCAGGTGGGTGTGGGGATACTAACAAGCCCTCGTTTGAGCATTGCAACATTGGAGTTCAACCCGGTGGATGAGAGGGTTGCCTCAATACGCCTACGAGTTGTAGGGGGGAAACTCTGACTGTTGTCTGTGCATATGCATCAAACAGTTCGGAGTATTAAGCCTTCCTGGAGACCCTGAATAGAGTCCTGTATGGGGCTCCAGAAGGGGACTCCATTGTTCTACTGGGAGACGCACACATGGGCAACGATGGAGATACCTGGAGAGTAGTGGTGAGATTGGCGGATGATCACCATCTGGTGTTGATTTGGGTCAGGGGGCTGGGGAAGACTCTAGACAGACCTGGTAAGCCTAAACGGGTTGGGCGTGTGAACAGAAAACATTTGGAGGAGGCCCCGGTCTGAGAGACCTTCAACTCACACCTCCGGCGGAGCGTCTTACCTCTGCCAGAAGTTGGGGACATTGAACCTCAGTGGGCAATGTTCAAAGCTCTTATTGCTGAAGCTGCGGCAGCGAGCTGTGGTCTCAAGGTCTTAGGTGCCTCAAGGGGCGATAACACACAATATTGTGTGGGAGTCAGGGGCAGTACCAAAGGAGTGGCAAACCGGGGTGGTGGTTCCCCTCGTGGTGGAACCCGGAGTAGAGCCACTGCTGGTATGCGTGTAATGGAGCCAGTTGACAGAGCTAACGGAGCTAACCACACCGATTCCAGCAAACCCCCAGTTTGATTGGCCATTAGGCCATAGCCTATTGAGAACAATTAACTACAGTACTACTTAGGTCTATTGTAGGGCTATTACAAAAACTGTTATTCTCCATGGTGGACTGGGCATCTGGTAAGGATGCCCCCTAGGCGCCTCCCTAGGGAGGTGTTCCTGGCATGTGAGGCTGGGCAGAGGCCTCTGGGAAGACCCATGAACAGGTGAAGATATTATATCTCCACTCTGGCTTGGGAACGCCTTGGGAACCCTCAGTCAGAGTTGGTTAATGTGGCTTGGGAAAGGTAAGTTCGGGGTCCCTTGCTGGAGCTGCTGCCCCCGCGACCCGACTCTGGATAAGCAGGAGAAGATGGATGGATAGGTAGAATGCGCTTTCGCTCGCATCACAAAAAACATGTAATTCCTTGTTGTTCTGAGGTGCTCCTCAGTGCTTCATCGTATTATCTGGGAATTGTTAGAGTGCTTAAGGCAGGCAGATATTCACACCATTTCTCCCATTTAACGAGCAAATCTGCCGGTAGATGTTCACCATATCCGATGCCTCGTTCCAGTGAAGGGTGATGTAAACGCAACGAGGTGCTTTGTGTATTTATTTCCACCATTCCATGCATGTTTAACATGGAAGTGTGTGTAACACACTTTCGAGTGCATCTAAGTTTTCATTTATTCTGTGCATACTTCCAGACACGACCTTCCAAAATTGATCCCCTCTTATGAGTATTCCCAACTCCTGTGTCTTGATGCCTCCCACAGCAGTGTCCGCTTGGGGTAAAACCTCTCTCCAGTTCTCTTTTCCAGCCATTTGATGTACGTACTCGTGGTATTTCTAGAAATTCCAAGTCAGTATTCTGGCCATTTCTAATGTTAGTAAGCCTTGCCTTTACTTTGTTGAATGTCAATTGCTTTGGTGCATCAGAACCAAATGTATGATAATAGGCAACTTCAGCGAGCATGCAATGTCTGTACAGATGAAACTATGCTGGCTCCCACCATCCAAAAGGCAACAAGCTAACTGGCTTTCACAGGTGTTTCCACCCACACTGTTTGTAACAAGAATGTATTATGATTCGAATTACCAGGAGAGACGGCAATCACTGTGTTTGTAGGCATCTTCTCCTTCAGGTCATTCTCTGATAAGCATATTGCCGTATGATGCCATCGGCCACAATTCTCACGTGACACTCCCTTTGTCTTGCAACATCTTGTTATATGCCTTGTTTCTAGTCAAGCGAAACATCTTCCTTGCCTCTTAGTCTCTCCAGTCGGGCTTCCACATTGAGTTCTGTACAATTCTTTGATTGCTGGTCCATCTTGTCACAGAAAACGCAACCTTCTCTTTGAGCAAGTGTATTATGGGCAGCTGCAGTCTGAATTTTGGACTTTCTTATTCGTATTTCGCAAGGATTCGAACACCGTTTTGCGGTTCCAATCCGTTCTCTTTGGTAGCAATTTATGCATCCAGTTTGTACAATGTTTCCTCTTTCATGTTCATCTTTTCCTGGGATTCCTTCAACTTCCCAAAATCTATGTCCAATCTGTCCATCTCCTCTTCTAAATTGTGCATCAGTTTGGCGATATACATGCATATAACACCTCTCTTATTTTTCAGTCGATCCGTTTGCTTTGAAATTGTTCCTTGATTTCGGCACCAGTTTTTGTTGTAGAATGTTTGGGAATGCTAATTCGACAAAATGACAAACTCTCTTGTATGCCTTTTCAATATTTGTATTCTTTGCTTTTACAATTCAGTCTTCCTTCTTTCACCCTTTCTCCCACACACCCCATGACAGAAAGTGGCATAACATGTAGTACTGCCTAAAATCCTCTCCCACCCTCCATTTCATTGATAAGAACAGCCGTATTGCCTAATATCGTCGGCGAGCGTTCAAGGGCGTCCGTGTTCAGCTGCAACATAGGGGCCTAAATGCTTATACAATGGGCTCATTTGTGTGTTTCTGGCCCTGTGTCTGTTTCTCCTTCTCCGAGTGTGGTGAATGGGAGAGGTTGTCACGATCCTGGAGGCTGTGTGGATGGTGCGGTTCTGGCCTGGTGATGTCAGAGGGGAAAAGATGCTACCTTGGACAGGACAGTGTGTCGATGGTGGTGTTCCTTGAGCTGGGAAGAGAACCTGTGTGCAGAGTTAATATATGTTTGATGGTCATCTACTGCTCGGTGGGAGAGTGTCGTCAAGAGGAGATGCTGACATGGTCCCAGACAATATGGGGATGGCGGTGACTACCGCTGCCTAAGCAATGTCTCCAATACAAACAAACGCTATGGTTGTTGAGGTCTTGGTCGTGGTTAGTGCAAGGACACTTCCTCGGACCTGGGACTCTTGTGGCATCTGTCAGTGACACTTCCTCAGACCCGGGACTCCTGTTGGGTCTGCTAATGCTACAATTTACAGACCACTCTTAATTAACTAACTTACAAAATGCTTTACATTTCTCTAATGTGTTAGTTCTTAAGTATTGCACAATGCAAAACATATTATTCAAAGTATTATTGCTAAATCTTGTTTGCCTATTGCATCTTAACCATTCTGGAGGGGTGGATTCCTCTCTCTGTGAACCCCGCCAAAAAGGCTTATATCTTTACCACCTTTACCATGTTGGCGGTAACACTTATGCATGGGATGTGGAACCCTGGCAAGGTGGGATCTCTGATAAGAGCAGTGGCAAGGTTCAGTGTCCACCACAATCTACTTTCATGTGATGGCCGTGACTACAGCCACACATTTAAGTACCTGCACCACACAAGTTTACTGTTAGTTTCTTTATTCAGTCTTTGTTAAATGAGTGCATGCATTTGATTAAGTTTATGTTTAAAGTTTTCTTTCAGGAAGTGGGTCAGGAGAATCCATCCTGCTGGGATTGGCAGGGGGGTGGGGTATGATTCTGATGTGGGTTGTAAGAAGAAGTGTGATGTCTGACAGTAGTTACATAGTATGTATGTGTATATTAATAAGGTAACTTGACTTAGGTCAAAGGTAATTGTATCAATTATGGAATATGCGATGTAAATATCATAATGTTGTATTCTGACCCATTTGGTTTGGCTAGCCAGTGTATGTTATGGTAGTGTCAGTTGACCTCATGTTAATTTTTGATTTATTAAGATGTATTTTTGGGTAGTAATATTTTTGTCTATATTCTTGGTTTTTGTTGCCCATCCTATAAGTTGTACATACTTTGGGTAAATGATAATGAATGCTGAAGGGGAGGATGCAGGTGCACTTGGCAGCCGCTTCTCCTTCTGTGTCTAATACATTATTAGCATTTCTTATTTTGTATTATTAAGTGGTTTTCTCGCTGTGTTTTGGCACTTATCACCTGCTCCAGTGGACTACAGCGGCAGCATCCCTCCGCCATTTAGTTAACATTGTCTCGCATTTCCCCTGATGTGGAATAACACCGTCCCCATCTCGTCTCTTCTCAAATACTCTGTAGCTGATATGCTGCGTCTAAAATCAAGGTCCTCCTGCATCGCCCCTCCAGCTTTGTTTAATCACCCTGAAATACTTTGTCGTCCACGATATATCCATTGTGGGTCTCGACGAATTTACACATTCAGCACCAACAACTCTCCGCATCGCCCCTCACAATCCCCACTCAGTCTACAGCCATCGCACACAGTGCCAGGTTCCAATAGCGATTACAAAAGCAATTTCCAATGACTGTCTTAAATTTGCACTTTTCAATGTCCGCTCCCTCTCTGACAAAACCCCACTGATCCACGATTTCATAACTGACAACGATCTGGACATTCTATGCTTAACGGAAACGTGGCAACAACCAAATATATTTTTCCATCTTAATCAGGCCGCCCAACCACAAACCACTGGACAAGGGGGCGGGGTTGCTGTTCTTTACCGAGACAATCTGAAAGCCAAATCTATTAGTGTACCTCCTTACACTACATTTGAATGCCTTGCTTTTAAACTGCCTGGCTCCCAACCTCTGATTGTTGTAACTATATACAGACCTCCCAAACTAATTGACATGTTTTTAACAGAAGTGTCCTTACTATTTACTTTTATTACTGTTAAGTCTCCCAATGTACTGCAATTTTAATATTCATGTTGACAGAACAGCTAGCTGTCCATTCGCTGCTGATTTTATGCTGCTAATTGATGACATGGATTTCATCCAGAATGTTAATTTCCCAACTCACAAAGGCCGCATTATTGATCTAGTCTGCTCCACTGGTGTTTATGCTGGCAAAGTTACTGAGGGACACCTCCCCATATCTGACCACAAACCCATCTTATTTGAAATATCTGTCCCCCTCCCAAAGCAACGACCCAATCGCACCATCAAATTTAGAAACAAAAAACACAATAATGCTATTGAACTCATGAATGAGATTGACATCTACCTCTGTCCCACTTCTCTATTTTCCCTGGAACTCACCACTCACTACAATGACTGCCTTTCCTCCTCTCTGGATACCCTTGCTCCTTTACTCACACTGCCCCCTGGTACACCCCTGAACTGCGGCAGCTGAAGGCTGCTGGACGGTGTCTTGAGCAAGTGTGATGTTTGCCAGTAGTTATATAATATGCATGTGTATATTAATAAGGTAACTTGACTTAGGTCAAAGGTAATTGTATCAATTATGGAATATGCTATGTAAATATCATAATGTTGTATTCTGACCGCATTGGTTTGTATTGGGTTTGGCTAGCCAGTGTATATATACATTGTTTGTTTCAGTCTTAGTTAGGTCAGTGTTGGGGTAAGGTCTTTTTGTGTGTTACTGTAGTGTCAGTTGACCTCATGTAAATATTTGATTAATTAAGATGTATTTTTGGGTAGTAATATTTTTGTCTATATTCTTGGCTTTTGTTGCCCATCCTATAAGTTGCACATACTTTAGGTAAATATACCTCTTTATTAATTTTACCCTGACATGCACCCTGTTTATTCCTGGCTCAGTCCCTCACACTCCACTAGGTTTTTGGCAGAAATACGAAGGTCCAGTAGTGTTTGGCGATCGTATACCAACAGATATCTGACATTTTGAAAAATAAGTGCACAGACAGCACAAACACACACAGCTTTAACAGTAACAGACAGGTTGACTGTTGCCCAGGTTTTTGCTGGTAAATAACTTTTCGTTGCCTAAAGATAGAAATGCGCATTGCGCTAGACCACACTTCAACTTTAGACCATGGGTGCTCAAATTGGCATTTGCTATTTAAACAACCTTGTCACTGGACAGGAAAAATGTATTGTAAGATAGGGCGCTTTGTGTCTACAATATTGCACTATTTCACAATATTCCAGTTTTTTGAGATACTGAATTTGGGGTTTTCATGATGTAAGCCGTAATCATCAAGATTAAAAGAAATACAGGCTTGAACTATTTCATTTTGAGTAATTAATCCACAATATGAGGGCGATATCACTTTGTCAATTGAATTATTGAAACTACTTAACTTTTCCACAATAATCAAATGTATTGAGATGCACCTGTACATCTGCCTTTTGTCTCTAGCTTTACGCTAGCAAAACTATAAAGTTTTCTATGTTCTGTAGGTAGCATAGTGTCAGAATACGACAAACTATAGGTGTGTGATTTATTCAGACTTCAAAATTATAACAACAGGCTTGGGAAACGTACATCGTAAACTACGAACAATACCTCACAACCCAGCCCAGTCTCATGAGATCGATGTCAAATGGTGACGTTTACGCAAAAGGGTTATACGTCACAATAAGACGAATACAAATTTAGTCAATATACTGACGTATCACAATTTCGTCAAATGTTGGACGATTTTCTAGCTAAAACTGTAATTTTATTGTAAACTGAAACGTCAAAATGGCGACGAATAATTGCAAGAGTAGGCAAGATATTTTTATTTTAATGGTGACTAAATATGGTTGAAGACGTATAGAAATTTTGGAAAACATCCCCAAACGGGCATTTTCCCAATGTAGTTGCACTTTTCATTGGGTTGGTGGGTGTAGCGGTGTCATCGAGATCAGGAAAAATATCCCGATACAGGAGCAGGCACTATTGCGATCGGGATTGCCAAAATGAGGTCCTGTCCGTCAGTTGCAACTCCGCAGTCACTAGCAGGTCTTATATTTGAAGTGACATGGTTCTGTGACATTCATAGGCGGAGCTGTACCCAAAAGACTATTTGCCCAAATCAGGGGCTTTAAGACAACTCAGTGCCATTGGAAATAGGTAACCCTAGAATTTTTACATTTTTAAGAATTCTTTATGGATTTTTTTAAGACATGGTCTAGAGTATTCCCCAAAAAAATTGCTCCCAGAGGCCCCTGAACGGTAACAGGGGCCTAAAATTGAAATGGGTTGCTCAGCCTGACGCCCTGTAGCTGCTTAGTTAATTTGGCGACGTTTGCAACTTTCAATCCCTGAGGGGAGGGAGTCCTAACCCCAAGTGAAGGAGTTTAAGTACCTCGGGGTCTTGTTCGCGAGTGAGGGGACTATGGAGCGAGAGATTGGCCGGA